>CM070101.1:5297500-5527500 GCA_036178185.1 Liparis tanakae | reverse complement strand
TCCTGGTACTGAATGACCTCACATGTACCGAGAGAGTTAAATGACCTTTCATCACAGGCTAAGCTAAAAAAAAAAAAAAACAGAGCCGTTGATGCCCCTTGAATGCATCAATTTGGCCTCTTGGTTATGAAGTATTTCACATGTGCATGTGTTCTCAATAACACCTGGCATCAAATAAAATGGCCGGTTTAGCTTTTCAAGATGGTAAACGGCGATGCGTAATGGCTGATGGTCGGGAACGATCATTTACGCTCAATTAGGCTCCCCCTATGATTTATAGATAAGGCCTACTTTTATTTTTTTTAATGGGCTCTTAGAAATAAATTTGGAGGAACCCTGATTTTAGTCAATGAAATGTTAAAACCGACTGGGAGGTTGAAGTTCTGCTGTCTGACATAAAGTTTGGTGTTTCTTCTCTCGTAGGCATGGGCTGCTTCTGGGGAGCCGAGAGGAAGTTTTGGAAACAAAAAGGAGTTTATTCCACCCAAGTGGGCTACGCGGGAGGATACACGCCTAACCCCACCTACAAGGAAGTCTGCACAGGTAGCTTCTGCACACTCGTGCACGCACACACACACTCACACACATCCACACACACACACAGAGTGCACTGGGCAGCGCGTTGTCTACCGAGAATCAATGGACTGTGGAAAACGAGGCCGACAATGCGAGTAGTGAATCATTTCCCCCAGGCCCTATTATACTGGGGCATGGATAAGGCAGCTCTTGAAGCCTGACCACTCTGAGCTGATTGTGTGTGTGTGTGTGTGTGTGTGTGTGTGTGTGTGCGCATATTTCTTTGTGATGCGTATCCAGCCCGCCCAGTGATTTCCTCCAGCCAGCCAGTGCAGAGTGAATCCATCCCCAGGCCTCGCCTCGCCTCCCTGTCTCTTTTTCTTTGAGAGGTTTTCCGGGCGTTCCCTTACGATATCGGTCCACATTGAAGCTAACACTTTTAACACGTGACAATAAAAATCGGGATTTGCATTTATAAATCTATTTATAGGCTAAGTGATTACCTTAATTATTGACAAAATCTCTTTAGCTGCATGAGGAACCCATCGCATCCAGGAAGCATCCTCTCCTCTTGCATTTCTCTTGCGCGCCGGTTCGTTAAATCTGCTTAAAAAAAACCACGTAAATCCACCAGAATCGCTTGGGAACGCCGGATGAGCTCTCTGAGCTATCTGTCACGGGGAATTCTTTGCCGAGCGGGAAGCCGTTCACAAAACTCACAGGTCAATTTGTCGGCTGAGTTTTGGAGTCGTGGTGGAGGATGTTATGCACTTTCCAAACTCCAGCTCCAACTTTTATTGTTCGGTTTACTTCAATCGGAATAAGACCAAAAGCATTTTTTTTGTCCTCACACACATTTAAGAGATAATAGCACTTTCATTTTAAGACCTGCATTTTCTTTAAAAAAATATTTAACAAGGTACCCCTGCAGATACTTTCTGTACTTTAACACATCTTTACAAGGCACATGCTTTGTCACAATCACTTGGCTAATGTATATTATACAATCCAAGCTTCATCGCTTATGAATTCAAAGATTTGTGCTGTTTTTCCTCCTGTGCTTTAATGAAGATGTCGAGTACCTTCTCCTTCTTATCGTTAACAAGAATATAAGAAATCCAAATCAAGGAAACAAAACAAAAAAGGAAATAAATATTCATCTGAATTTTCACATTTCACAATATATCTGTGAACTGCATGCCTTTTTATAATACGTATATTTATAACACACGAATATGTGAGTTTGATTTGTTTTTCATCAACTGCTGAACCTCTGGACTTTATCTGTCACTAGTCTGCTGCAGAGGAGAAGCAGACAGACTCTAAATGTCTCTATATGTCCCTCAGACTTTTCCACCTACGGCGGCAGATCTCCTCTGCCATGAAACACGGCGGTTGGTTCATTAGTAAAGTACAACACATAGCTAAAATAAAAGCAAATACATCCATTCAAAACTTACCAGGTAGTCCCACGGCTTCTCCGACCCTTTTCCAAGCTTCATCCTTTTTGTTTCTGTTTCGGTACTCGTATAGCGTAGTGTTATAAAGCACGGGGTGCCCACAAACCGCGACTATAATTTTGTCCTCCATTTTCTTTCTTTCTTTTCTGAAACCGGCAGGACGATGACGAGCAGAGCTGCTCAACGCTGATTGGCTGACGCAACTATGACTCACGCGTTTCTGCCGCTCGAGTTCAGAAATTTCAACTCGCGCGTCGAGAAGCTGCGTCGGTTCACTCTGTTCGCTCGTTTCGCCCCGCGACATCCGCTCTGTTCGTGCTGCTCTGTCGCGCCTGACGCGCTGCACGCTTTGAAGCAGCTTTGCATTGACTTAACATGTAAACCAGACGCAGCCGACGCAGCCGACGCAGCCGACGCAGCCGACGCAGCCGACGCAGCCGACGCATCCGGTGTGAACGTACCTTAAGAACAGAAAGAGGGCCGTTTGTTTTTTGTAAATAAAATAATATTTTTGGCGGAGCGGTGACAAGACAACACACTTCAGGAGAGACCAAAAATATTCATGTTTGGTTAAATATTTCTACTCGGATTAATGTGAGGTCTGAACTGTGCGGATTTAAATTTGCACCTTTTTTTTCTGATGGAAAATATGTATTTACTAGATTAAAAAACAACAACGCTCACACTCTTTTTTCTTGTCTTGAAGCCATCTTCCTCCACAGTCAGAATAATATGTTGACTGGCTGCTAATATAAAAAAATTACAATGTTACAAACAAATTGTTTCTTCTTCAGCTTTACCAAGGAATATAATCTATTATAAATACAATGTAAGGCAAATATTTGTATAACTTCTAGGAGTGGACCAGCATTGTCATTTAGCAGGAAGTCAAATGAAGGATGGATACTTGTTTTAATTTAATAATATCTTTGTGCTGAAACACTCTCCTGGGCTGGGTATGACACGTCAATATGTGATCTCAAATTGGTATTCTTCCTTTTACTAAATCCTTTAGTCAAACAGTACTTTTGTTTGTATTGAATTGTCCACTGCATTTCAATAGCCATTGTGGCAACATTTACCATTTTAAACTTTTTTATCTCTTTTGTAAACATTGTTTGAGGAAGACCTCCAGACTGCTCCAGTACAATGAGACGTTCTTTAAAGGGACTCTGGTCCACAGGAACCACCACAAAAAATGAAAGTTCACTTTTTAAAGTAACTTTAAGTACAATATATTTTTTACTTTCTTACATTCCAACACTGTTTTTATTGTTGTTTCTTTCAGTGTAATTGTATTTGTTCGCAGTGCATTAAGATACCACTTTTCATAGTGACATCATGAGAATGTTGTTATTATGTTTACAGTTCAACGTACACAGTGTGGACAACAACTCTCTGTTTCCGACTTCCAGCCACTGCTTTATTTCCCATCTATTCCAAAATGGATATATTCCTGCGAGATTGTCCTGGTGAGGCATTAATTTAATATCGACCGCTGCTTTGTCTCCGTTCGCCAATATCTACCGTGGAAATCCATAACTCCTGATATTAAAAAAGTAATAAGAGACAGAGAGCGATGGGAGTGCAGGTGGAATGAGAGACGGGAGGAGGATGAGGTGCGGCGCGATGGGTCACGGTGCATTACCGACACCAGCTGCCGTCGGCCTGTCTGCAGGAGCGATCGCTCGTTGGGCGTAACGTTCTCAGACGGCTCGGGTCTGTTGCGCAATGTTTTTTTAAAACAAGTATTTCAAGATCGACGGTTATGTTTTAGAGGCGGGGGAAGCGAGTTGACGGGCCAGTCGGGGTGATCACTTGTTCCCGAGCTTTCAGCTGAATCACGCCGTCTCGCCAGATCCTTCTGGACCTTTTGGAAACGGGCGGTTGACAGAACAGTCTCAACTCGAGGTCCGCTTACTCGCTTGAGTGTTTTGTCCACGCAAGATTTATTTATAGATTCAAGAGATAAAACAAGAATAACAGTGAAATAAAATAAACAGTAAATATAGAGCAAACTCTCGATATACAAATTCTCATTATCGTTAATAAAGATTACATTTCCAGAAAGGAGTCGGGCACTTACAGCGCCTCCATAACATTTAACACAACATGTATTATATATAACTAATAAACTACCCCGATGCGATTATGTTAACCCAAATGACCCATTGTGGATCAGATATACCAAAGATGATGCTCCTCAACCAATCGCGTTTATATTCAACCTAAAGAAAGGGTTTTTTATCCATTTTCATACAATGTGGGAGTACACATTCTACATGTTGCACCTTTACTTGATGAAAGATGTTTGGAAGCTGTGACTTGGATGGACCCCAAATGTGTGTGATGAAATCCACAGTGGTCCGAGTGGCTAGAGGATAGATCTCTCCGTTGAACCCTAAGTTTGACCTCTGTGGCTCGTGAACTCACAGAAGTTGTGCTCTGCAGGGATGACGGGCCACGCCGAGGTGGTGAAAGTCGTCTTCCACCCGGAGCAGATCAGCTTCTCCAGCCTGCTCAAAGTGTTCTGGGAAAGCCACAACCCGACTCAAGGTACGACTGAACCCTTTTAAGGAGAATAAAGAGTTTGTTTTTTAGAGATGAACAGTATGAAAATGTGCCTGTAAAGAATGTTGTGATCCCTGTGGGGAAACCGCAGCTCTCTCGCTCAATACTGGATGAATTTGAAACATTATTGTTCTCATTTAAACACAAAAACATGGGAGAAAAGTGTTGAAAATGTTGTTAACATGTTATCGGGCTAAAAGTTCCATTAAAAAACGTCCATATGTTACGTTTGTTTGCAATTAAACAATTAAGCGTGCAATTAAGCATCTTTGAGCACCTGGAAAAGCGCTATATAAATCAAATGTATTATTATTATTATTATTATTATAAACATGATAAATGCTAAATGTTAAATTGCAATTCAATTCAATTCAGTTTATTTGTATAGCCCAGTTTCACAAATTACAAATTTGTCTCGGAGTGCTTTACAATCTGTACACATAGACATGCTACATGCTTCATGCTAAATGCTACATGCTACACGCTAATTACGGAAAGCGTGTATCTAGACGGGCTCCGTCAGTGGCGACACTGAGCCGAACTTCAGATGCTTTTTCGTCACTCGCTCGTTTATAATGTGACGGGAGCAACCAGATCAAAACCAGATCAAAACCCGATCAAAAACAGATCAAAACCAGATCAAAACCCGATCAAAAACAGATCAAAACCAGATCAAAACCAGATCAAAAGTCCGGAGGTCACTGACGTCATTAGGATTCATCCTGTCACAAAAATATTCCACTTTGGACCACGGCGTGGGATCGACAGAGTGATTCAGCGGCGCTGCCATCTCGGTCGCCGCACCACTCGAGCGGAACCGGACATCGTGGTTAACGAGGCCGACGAGCCGACGTTGAAGCGCTGAAAGGAAAATGTGACGAGATGATCGGTTCACAGCGAAGAAAAGAAGAAAAAAAGCTCAGACACGTTATATTTTGGGAAAATTCTGTCAGCTGTTGTTTTCAGTGACGTCGCCTCCAAGAACGGAGGAGCACGAAGGCAACTCGAGGTCGGCTGACATCCGAAGGTCTTGAAATCCCTCTTTGTGTGTGTGTGTGTGTGTGTGTGTTCAGGGATGCGACAGGGTAACGATGTCGGGACGCCGTACCGCTCCACCGTCTACGCCGACACAAAGCAGCAGCTGGAGGCAGTTTTGGCCTCTAAAGATCAATACCAGAAGGTACACGCGCCTATCCACCCATCACCTCTACCTTCATCAACCCTCCTTCGCCCTGCTGTCCTCGTCTCCTTTCCTTTCCCTGTTTTTCTGACTCAATTTCCCGGCTCTGAGCCGTCAGAGACCGTCAGGTCTGCCCATCCCTGTTTCTTTCACTGCATCTCAGAAACACTCGTCAGCAGATGTATAATGTATGTGTCTGCGCATGTAGCATTCGCCATGTACAGTATGTCCATATGCTTTTAACGTACACATACACACACACACCCACGCCACACACACACAGATATGTTCACACACTCCCTCTGTTGAACTCTCTCCTGCTGAGACTCTTGCACCACTATCCCACCAACAGAGCTTGTTGCCATGGAAACTGACAGAGAGGTTGTTACTCTATTCTATTCTTTTCCATTCTATTCTAGTGTCGTCTGGTCTGTATGAGCGTCGCCCTTCTTTCTCCCTGTATTCACAGCTCCCTCTCCGTCTTTTAGCAGGACGTGTTCTCCCAAAGTGTGTCTTTGTTTCACTCTCGTCGAAGTTCTCGACACATCGAACGCAGTATTTATGATCTCGTGGAAACACGAGCCGATGTGTCAGAAACAAAAGAACAAAAGAAAAGGAAAGATTCCTGGGTTTGAGCGTGAAGAATCCCTCACACTGAGGCCGAGGCATCATTACTACCTGCCTGCGAAGCCTTTGTGAGCGAGACGCTAACAGGGGAGCTGAAGTCACGCTCTCGGAATACACGATTGCATTGGTGACATGTCTGCAGACATCGAAAGCCTTATTTTGGAAAAGATACGCATCAGTGGGACATTTAACTGACATCAGTGGACACGCTCGACGCTTGGCCGATGTGCGTCTTGTGGATGGAGAGGCCATCAGAGACGACTTCCTGTTTTGCATTGCCAGAAAAAACTACAGGCAAGGACATTTTTTCAAATTATTTTGATTGATGACTTCAGTGGGTAAACTGAGTGTCTGATGAAGCAGCAGCCATTAAAGGCTTTGTTAGCAGAGTGAGAGCGAGACCCAGATGTTCTTGTTATGCTGCCGTCACACCAAAAACGTAGCAAATATACGAGGGGGCGTGGCTTATATTCAGGGTTTTACTCTGGAAACAGTTATCAGTTCCACCATCCATCATAGAATAAATAACCACTGGTTCTGCCTTATACTCGTGTTTGGGTTCATGACATCACCCGTAGACTCACGCAGCTCGGAGACCTTCACCGACTACGTCTGAATAACTGCGAAATGGTCAAAATGTGAAAATGTGTGTCATTCGCAACCTTTCACGTTGAATGCACGCGGTTAACTTCGTAAAGACAATCTCATATTTCCATCTTTCTGCATAGCGTAAAGCCTCATAGCTCCACATGCAGCGTTGGTGGTCGTCGCGCGGCTAAGTGCTCGCCCGTGTGTATGAGGCGGAGCGCAAAGTGTTTCCGACTGGCGAGATGTGCGGTGATGCAAAGCTGGAGTCGTGTGCGAGGCTGGCGTACACGGCGTTTATATATTTCAGCCCCTGAATGAACTGAACACACGAATGCAAGGCCGAAATGAAAAACCTGCTCCCTCCGCCAGAAATGCCAAGGAGATGTCAACACCGCCTCACTGTGTGAGATAATGGGTAGACACTTAAAAACTCTTCAAGAGAAGTTGTCATTGTATTTACCCTCAACCTCCACTGGGATATTACATTTACTATACGGTGATCTTATAAAGCACACATCTTTCTCTCTCTGCTTCTGCTGCTGTAATCTTTATGTTAATTGGATGGCATTCAATTTAGATGTGTGTCATGTTGGAAGTGATCCTTAGATGTTCCAGGTCTGACCAAACAAGATTGCAGTCGTGGCGTTGACGTCGACGTGACCAGGGTGCTTATCCAGACATGAAAGGTTTGAGGATTCGGAAAGGGGCTTAACATTCTCGTACTGAAATCCAGTTTTTTAAAGTTTAACGGCCTTTATGTCAAAGTATCTTTGCACTTATTTCCCAAGGCTTGAAAGACCAGCAGCGTGTTTCCCAGACGTACCTTAATGTTAATATCATGCAGCTTGTTAAATGTGCAGGACGTTTCTGGCCCCAGAAAGCCCATTTAGTGGACATAAACCGGAGGAGGAGCTGACGTGTGCAAGACTGCTTTTGTTCCCTCTTGCGTTGAGTTGAACGATGATGAAACGTCTCGTGTCCAAAGAGGAAATAACTGAGGAACAAAACAGCAATACGACAAAAACACAAAGCGGAACGAAAAAGAGACGAAAAGAGTTTGAGTATTCGGACCGAGGTACAGTCGACACAAAAGACAACCCTTTATCAGGGTTCGTCCGGTCATGGAAAACCTGGAAAAGTCATTGAATTTTAAAATGGTCATTTCCAGGTCTGGAAAAGTCATGGAAAAAACTTAAATCATAAAAGTTTTGGAAAAGTCATGGAAATCTGTTATAATCACATGTTCATTCACGCCGAGTTTGAAATAATTAATATGTTTTTTAAAGAAAAACGCTGAAAATATAAGCCGGCGTACGCTCTCAATACGCAACATTTTCTAAATTGTTCATGTTTATACCCAGATTTCAGTTTGCTCATGGACATTTGGTTTAAAGTCATGGAAAAGTCATGAAAATCCATCGGCCCACATGTGTAAGAACCCTGCTTTATTCTCAGAATCAGAACCTTTTATTGCCTTGTATGTTTTCACATATACGGAACTTGTCATGGCGGGTGGTGCAACAATAGACAATAACATGAACAACACTCAACAGTCTAATAATTATACTGGGCACATTCCTTCTCCCTGGATGATTGACCTTTACTGGCACAAACAAGATATCCCGAATTCACGTCTAGATTTCCCCAGATTTAGTCGGTTGAAATCCCCTGGAGGTGAACACGAACACGAAGCGACGGTCGGCCCATTCGGCAGCGAGCTTTCAGCAAATCTACATTTCGTCCAAGACCTACTCAACAAATATGGTCCAGCTATGCATGAATTATGCAGAAGGGGAAATGTGCTTCGCTCTCGGTTTGCACACAACAGAGTGGACGATGAGGAGTGGATGGAGTCACTGTGACGTCGCCCATTGGTGTGTGGACCACCACTTTGGAGCCTCCGGCCAGAGGGGGCGGAGCTACGGACAACGGAACGCTGACCGAGACGTTTGTCGTTACCCGAAATGTCACAGTTAACGTTCATGAAATGAGAAAGACAGACATCACCTAGACCTGGTGGCAACCTGTCAATCACAAGGTAGCCACGCCCTAAAGGAGACCTGGACACCCTGCTTCATGGTCTAGTTGACCCTAAATGGAACCATCATTTACTAAATCAACATCAAGCTGTATTGAAGACCATAAACCCATGTTTACAATGTTTACTGAGGGATTAAATCCAGAGAGAAGTCGAGTCACGTTCGATCAGATTTATTCGCAACCGGAGGAGTCGCCCCCTGGTGGACATTAACGAATCTGCACTCTTAAGGCACGTCTGCGTCAGCTTTCACAAGCTAATATAATAATGTAACAGACTTGAGCACCGATTCAGAGGATAACCATTTTAAATGTGTTAACATGGGGAGTTACTTAGTGTCATCCTGTGTGCAACGTTTCCGTTTGTAGCGGTCAGAAAAGCTCTAAGAATATAACATTTGGTTTCACGAACAAAGCTTTTATCCATAATGGCCTTTGATAGATTACCTTCATGTAATTACTCCATCCTTCTATCAGTCATTCGAGATTTTGTTTCCTCTTGTTTTTTCTCACCAGATTGCATCCCCCCACTCTCTCCCATCTGTGTGCGTGGCGGTGTGTGTGTGTGTGGTGGTGGTGGTGTGTGTGTGTGTGTGTGTGAGCAGTTGGCCTACAGCAAACACACTCCATGCCAAACCATCTGGGCCTTAAATCTGTCCTCCACAATCTAAAACGCTTTAGTTGCAAAACTGACGCGCACATACACGAGCACACCGAGCGCACACACGGACACACTGACTCTCACATTTTGATTTTTGTATTTTCTTTACGCCCGTAGTTCTACATGTTGAACTTCGACACGCCCCCTTTATCTGATGTTTTACACAAAGCATCAACAATTCCGTGCCCCCCCCCCCCAACAAAAAAAAAAAAAGACGAGGCCATTTTAATAATTCAGTGTTTCTTTTCCCCCTCGCTGACGAGAGTGGCCGCAGCGTTCGCCTCCGCGCGCAGCGGCATCTTTAAAATATTAATGCATCTTTGCCCCCCCAAAAAACATCTTGGGGCGGAGCGCCCCTCCCTCCCTCCTGCTGATGAAGTCTTTCTCTTTGTCCCCGCGGCCGCCGCCGCTGCCGCTGCCGCCGCTGCCGCCGCCGCCTGCCACGCTCACCTCGCTGCAAACGAACCGAAGGCGTACAATGCAGCACGGCGCAGAGAGACTTTCCCAGGACACAGCGTTCCAGATGCTTGCATCATTTGTGATCAGGATCCACTCTGACATAAAAGAAGCGTGGAGAAAAAAAAGAAAAAGTGATGCGCAGATGGAAGGAGAGAGACATTTGGGGCCGGGAGTGGCGATAAAGAGAGAGAATAGTCTGGTTAATTTGGTGTCAGGGTATTAACTGTGTTCTCGGGCTTGATTGTATTGTTCTCACAGAGTGATTGGGGAATTTGGTGTGCGTGTGTGTGTGTGTGTGTGTGTGTGTGTGTGTGTGTGTGTGTGTGTGTGTGTCTGTGTGTGAAGTACAACACACTGCAGAAAATTACCTTGCAGGCGGCTGGCGTTTGTCTGCAGCATGAAAGGAGCCTCCCTTTTCTTCTCTTGCCTCCTACCCATCATTAGGGTGTGCACTGCGTCTAAAATGGCAGGTGGAAGTGGTAACAGTGCACGTGTGTGTGTGTGTGTGTGTGTGTGTGTATGTGTGTGTGTTTACTCGCATGCTTGCTTTATGTAATAACGTGTGCTTGCTCGGTGGGCGCTGTGGCAGCGTGTGCTCATTGTTTTGGCATCTCTTGATGCGCCTCTCCGGCTACATTTTCTTTTCATGAACACTCGTGTATCTTCTTCTAAACACCAAACAGATGCTTTTTCTTCCCTTTCTTTCTCTATCCCTCTTTGTCTATGAAATCCCTCTCCAGCGCTTTTAACATGCCAGCTTCACCTTCTTCTTCTTTTTTTCTTTTCTCTCTCCCCTCCTCTGCCTCGCGGGGGCTTATCAGCACCACTCACGTTTTCCCGTGCGTTACCAGAGCAGTCGAGGTATTTGCATTTCAAATGAGAAATCCACTTCGCTGACATGCAAATTAATGGATGTGAATTATGAATCTACAGCAGGCTGGAGCTGCCCCGACACACGGCTCCGGATCTCAGGGAGGAGGATGCCATGACAAGATTGGCTGATTGATGTTAGCGCCAATTATTTTAAGCTTAAAGCCAAACATCGCCAATATTTCTGTGTGGATGTTCACTATTTAAAAGGAATAGTCCACCAAAATATGTTTTTTGTATTTAGTACCCCCCCCCCCCCCTGTAGACCCCCTGTAGATTTGTCTACCAGAACGTCGAAAATCAGGATTCGATGAATTTAAGTGAAGAATATTTATTTTAATGGCAAAAGTTAACAGATAATTAACGTTCACGATCGCGAGGCCGGAACGAGACGAGCGTCAACAGTTTGAATACAGCTGTGTGTGTGTAATAGTTCCTGTGTGGGTAATAGTTCCTGTCTGGCGACCTCGATCCGGAAAGAATGGGTTGTTCCATCACAGCGTCTCTTTCTTTCCTTAGTAACCACTCAATTCCTTAACATAAGTTAGTCGTTCTTAAATTCAAATAGTGCAGTCTTTTGGTTGGCTTAAGGCCAATTCTCAAGGTGGCGGGGTCAAACGTCACACTTCCAGTCATTTGGACAGGAAGTTCCTTCAGAATAAAACGTATTATGTTGCCTTCAGAATAAAGGTAACGTCTCGGATTCCAACCGGCATCCATTTTAGCTATCGCCTCGAAACAATGAACTTACATTCATTCCCATGCATCATACCTATAATTGTTACATTCATCATTACATACAGTTATAATAAAATAAATAATTATACTTTACATTAAATTCACAATACGTTCATCTTAATATTCTTCATAATATTCCCTCTGTATCATATGTTTCTGCATGTAAAACACAACGACTTCCTTCATGTGCATGTGCACATTTAAACTATCCTATTACAACTTTACAAAGCCCAGAGAAAGTTTGTGTCAAAACACATCAAAACGTTGATTTTAAATGTGTAAAATCACCCACACCTCATCGGTCACCTCCCTGACGTCGATCTCTGAGTTGAGTATTATCCAAAGGTTTCTGTGAATAACTCGCTACAGTGCACGCTACTCCCAAAGGTTAGTTAAAGTTAGAAATACATCTTTCTGGGAAAGACCTGCAGACCTCAAAGAGTATCATCAGAGAACCGGAATGAAATGAAAACAAATACAGAATATTTATAGAAACCTTTCAAGCTCCAGACCGACACAAATGTCCACCAACACTGTGAGGAATGCGCTGCACCTCCATAATCAACGGGCCGTGTGCATAAACAACAGATGTCATCCATGTAACGTCACGAGTTCAGCTGCGGTACTCCCCCAGATGTTGTCATTGTATCTGTTGTCGTTATAATCTTTAAATTGCGAGACAAAATGAACCAACGGATCAATATCCACATCTTTTTTTAAATGTATGTAATTTGCCTCAGATGGAATCTCATAATTCTTTTCTTCTTTTTAATCACCATCTGAAATTCGCGGAATTCTAAACAGCTGCAAAAGAAAAGATGGACTGAGAAAATACGAAATTCTTGAAGTTTGTGTGGATACTGATGGATGGCTTCCAGAGTTTTCATTGATGTGCAAAAGTATAATAGCTCAAAGTATTCATGTCTGCTCTGAAAAGAGCTCATTGCAGAAGGCGAGAGTTAGGACGTATAATCTGGATCTCTGGATATATATATATATATATATATATATATATATATATATATATATATATATATATATAGTGTATGTGCCTTAGTGTATTGCCCATTTATATTTATACATTTAATTTGGTCTATTTTAATGATTTTTTTTCTCTTTTTACCTGCGAAAGTCTTTTTTTCCTCCGTTCTTTCTTCGCCCTCAGTATTTAAAATGTTCTGCATGAATATATCTGCTCACTGTATGGAGATGTAATCAGAGAGTGCAGCTGCAACAGAGTCCCGTTCTGACCAACTGCTGTGTCGTACCTCCACCCCACTCACTCAAATTAAATTGTGGTGTCGCAGGAAGCGATGAATCAAACAGCGGGGAGCAAACGCTGTCCATTAAAAGCTAAACCCGCCAACGTTAGATCTTTTGTCTCTTTGGTGTTTTCCGTTAGCACGGCACAGCAGACCCTCCGGGTCGGTGTGCTGACGTCCTCTTTATCAACCGCCGAGCGCTGACGTCAAGGAAGTTAGAAAAGGTTTTCAAACAATTACCTCTCGGTGACTATTAAAGGCACCAATGTGTGAAATTACCCAGCACCGCTTTAAGTCTGATTGTCCCTGCGTACTAAAAATAAACAAGAGAAGTTTTCCAGCATTTCCCCCGGGAGTTCAATCCTCTCAAACGGGATTTGTGCCATTTAACTTCCAACCTATCTGCAAAAATGATGCCATCACACTTTTTGGGATGCTTTTCTAACATCTACACCTGTTTTTGCACTTAATATATAGATATATCTACATTTGTATTATTTCTCAGATGTGATAATAGATAAATGTGATAACGGTTGAACGTTTGCTCTGGAAGGATTTGTTAAGCACTGAAAAGAGCACTGGATACGTTATATGATTACATATTAGAAAAGGGTAAAATACCACAAATAAGAGTTAGACCCAATGCAACATGCGCCTCTCCTTAAGCTTGAACCTTACTTTGACCTAAACGCTAATGTCACATGCTCACAAGGACAATGCTAACACGAGGCTGCCATTATTTGTTGTATATGCCGGTTCTGATTTTCACCTGATGGTGGCGCTAGAGGAGAAGTCAAAGGGATCACCAGAGGGATTAGGATTCATCCGGAGGGGAGCTCCAACGGCCGCGCCACATTTCATGGCAATCCATTTAACGTCAGTCAATGAATTTCACTCAAACGCACAAATGTGGGCCTCACGGCGTCAGAGAGTCCAATACATCCAATGTTTGTGGAGGTATCTCATTCTGGTCCAAAGTGGCGATGGACAGATCAAGTCTGTATGAATGACTTCAGTCAAATATCCTCAGGATTTGGGTTGGGGATTAATAAGAGCTAAATGCTGCTACAATATGTGACCGCCCGATTTACTGGAGCTTTATTTAACAGCCAACATGAACAATGGTGATCTATTGAGTGGTTGGGGCAAAAAAAAGTTAATTTCCATCTCCTGTCCGAACACACAATAAATAATCTAGTGAGTAATCTAGTAATCTCCTTTGCTGTCGTCATCTGTCGTGGTTTTCTGCTGAATTAGCGCGCCACCGACTGCTTATCCCCATGAACCCACTTCTAATGATCCAGGGGGATGGAATGAGCATTCATCCGTATTTTATTTAGCCCATTTCCTTGAGATGCTGTGAACAGTTTGAGAAACATTTGTTTCATGACAGTAAAACCGACTAGATTAGATTTTTTTGTGCGATCCGTCCAGAGTTAGATGGAGGTGTGTGGAAGCACCTCAAGTAAAGTCCATCTAGCATTTACTGAGTAAAGTAAACACGAGGGACACCTGCAATGTGTGTGTCCTGGTGATCAAATATAAAATTCAGTGTGTGTTGGTGGCCAAATATAAAATTCAGTGTGTGTGCTACACGCTACCAGTCCCAGCTGTGGAGACACTTTATTTATAAAGCATGTGTAGTTCTTTGTTTGTATTTTATTATATTTTTATGTTTTGTACTATCTGGACCTTGAGTCTGTAATAAATGTTTGATTGAATTCATTATATTTTATTTTATGTTGGAAGTCACTGACTTCCAACATAAAATAACTGATTTCTTAGTTCCAAACGATCCCAATTTTCACATAAAACGAGCTCTAATTTTTTACAGCTGACAATCAGCATAACGCCGTGCGCATCCCAGCGTCACCGTCAACGTAACGTTGCTTCACTTGTGAATCTGTTTCTTATGATTTGTGTTGTTGTTGCAGAATATAAACCATTTCAAGTAGCGAATGGCAAATGGCGCCATAATCACAAGAAATGTAACATATAATTAAGCGGTGAATTATTGTGATTATGTGATGCAAAACATGCAAAATGTAATAAAATCCACAGTTATTAAGTATTTAACCTGAATATTCAGCCGGTAAACGAAGCATTTAATTCAAATTTTAACCAAATAAGCATTGAAACAACCTTTTCGTCACTGATGCTCAGATCCCAGTTTGAGCCGCGAAAGTTCTTAAATTGCACAAAGCACGGTTCACTTGTAATATTATTATTATTATTATTATTATTATTATTATTATTATTATTATTATTTAGCTTCACCAGCAGGATAATTACCATAAACCTGGCGCAGTCGCTTCAGAGGATTTGGGTCTGGCTCGCTGTCGCGTCAGGTGGAAGAACAGCCGCCTTGCAGATAAAACGCAAGTTACGTACGTAACCATGGTTCTATGAATCCTTGCTAAGCCCTGCCTCTGGCGGTGAGGAAGGATGAAATAAAACACACAACATGTAAATGTCGAGTCAAATGAAGCTCTGCCGCCACCCGTAGGATGATCAAGCTGTGTTGTAAACCTGGACGCACACATTCCAAACACAAAGCAACACCCCATCCGCCCTGAATTTAAGTTTCATAACTGTGTGTGTGTGTGTGTGTGTGTGTGTGTGTGTGTGTGTGTGCATGCTTCTCTTTGTCTTTTCATACATGCCATCTGGTTGAGTTATTTTATTACGAGGAGGAGAAAGTGTCATCACCGAATGAATGTGCGTGCGTGCGTGCGTTGTCTGTTTTTTTGTTTTTTTGCAGTTCGTCATGAACACATTTCCTCTTTTCTCTGACAGGAAGTGGGACACGCACATAAACAAGTGCATAAAAAAAACACTTAGAATCCGAAATGTTGGGACAATTCACGTAGAAACACGACACATTTTTAGGTTTACAACATCGTGGAGATGGAATAGAGCTTAATTTCCCATCATGCACTATTCTTGGTCTGTTGTCCGTCCGCTCTTCCGGTGCTCCTACAACCACGACTCCCGTTTGTTGGACACAGTTTACGTCCTCGTGCATCTCCACATGTTGAGTGTTTGTTACTGCTTCTTCCAGGTGCTGACCGAGGAAGGTTTCGGCGCCATCACAACAGAAATAGCCGACGGGCGGCTTTTCTACTACGCCGAGGATTCCCACCAGCAGTACCTGAGTAAGAACCCAGGTGGATACTGCAACCTGGACGGGACAGGAGTCTCCTGTCCAATAGGGATCAAGGCGTAGGTAGCCATGGAGATAATGAAGGCACTTCGGATCGTCAGTCTGATATTTGAAGTCTTTTATTTGCGCCTGTGAATGTGACGATGTCGGTATCTCCCACACGTCTCATGAGCCGCAGCGTAGACGCCGTCTTCTTAGCTCTTTTGCCGTTCTTGACTACCAGTGCCTCAAAATATTTGTGACTGACGTGCGTCGTAGGGCGTCACTTAGGTAAAGGCTTCACACAAAGTACGCTCCCTGACACATGCGGGGTAATATCATATGTTAGATATGTCCAAATATGTGTAATCCAATGAAATGTAGTGAAAGAAATCAGTCAGACTGCAAGACAATCGCAACATTATTTAACAATCAACCGTTTGACACTCCAGTCATTTACTGTTTTGATTATATATCGCTAAATTACTTCTATAAAAGGAATCTAACAAAGTGTAACTCCACAATTCCCTACATATATATACTGTGTATAATATAGCTATAGCGTGTAGAGCAATAAAACATATTAAAAGCTTTCAAGATCAGAACTCTACGGTGTCTTTTTCTGTTTCCTGAGGGTTGTTTAAATCAAACCATACGAGAGGAATAGAGCAACGTCTACGCTTTAGGTGTTAGGATAATATATCTATATATATATATTTCTTTCCATACTAAATGTGGAGCAGACTCGGGGAACGGCACACGTATTCAAAACTGTACGTGTTTGTTTTTTGGTGGTTGTGATTTTGGAGGAGCTCCAGTCCTTCCTCTGATCGCTGCCTGGAGTAGCGTTCCAGTCCTCGACTCGTCCGCCGTGGCTGTTCCTCTGCGTGCCTTTGTGTCGGGTACAGTGGGCTATATGTGTTCGCTTGGTGCAGCACACAAACACACCGGCGCACCAGCAGGAGGAGAGTGCTTTCGGTGCCAGGCCCCTCCAAAGCTTGGCATCACCGACACAGCGGAGGGGAGAAAAAAGGCAAGAGAAGGAAAAGATCGTCTTTTTAGAAGATGGCAGAGCGCCACCTTGGATCCGGCTCCTTTGGATCGCCTCCACGATGCAGACTGAGGGACCTGATTTGGCTTTTCCGAGCCAAATCCGACTGCTATTTTTGGAATGAAGCTGACGAAAGCTGAAATGTGCGAATATTCAGTGTTCATTACGCTTGTCCATTTGAGTAAAATGTCAAAAGAAAAATTATTGTCAAGGTGGGAAAAAAGCCTGAGCACTAATACTACTTTTTAATAAAGAAAAAACCTCCTACACTAAATCATCTTGGATCAATTCTATGATAAATGTGAGCACTATGCAGTGTACCCATCATATGAGGATGACACCAGCTGGACTGGATCCCAGTTTTAATAAAAGCGTGATGTTGGCTCAATATACATCAGTGTGACCTCACACACCCTTCATCTTTTCACTGAGCCTTGTGATCGGTTCAAGTTTAAACAATGTGGTTTCAAATTAGTTTCTGGAAAACTTGCCAGCTATATTTTATGAAAGTGCGTCACATTTTCTTGGTGAAAAAAACCCAATGAACCACTGATTTTTTCAATTTATGATAATTTATCATTTGTCAAAATCCGCTTTGTTATCAGAACCAATTTAGCACTTTTCTACCTGCAAGTATAGTAATTATCTTGTAAAAACTTAAGTAAAAGTACTGAAACTTGACATCAATATCATGTATACTAGTTATTGTATTCATTATCTCTTTAATTATACCTTGATCCGATAGCTCGCAGAATCTTAGAACATTATATATGTTGTACTTAGTTAAAGGACATCTATAACATAAATAGGTTATACAAAATCTGTTGTTGTTGTTTTCATCACCTTAGAATGGACAGTTTGCTCCTACGGTAGCTTAGAAGGGACAAACCAAACGCTCGTCTGTGTTTACTCATCGGCCACCGTAGACCTCCTACACGCCTGGCACACAGGAGTAGTTTCAGTTGATTGCAAATCTGTAAATCCCCTCTACATGCTGCACAACCCCACACGTTCAATTTACACATTTATTATTGGAGAAGTCTTCAAAAATAACCCCGTGAGGTGTACCATTTCGTTTTCGAGTGGCTCTTCTTCAAAGTATTGTGGTGTGTCCGTGCCAACACGCTGGTATTATAGGGAGGCTTCATCTGCTCCCAGAATGCAAAGCGGCCAAGAGAATAGATATGGGCTGCATGAAAAGACCAGAATAATCTGGCTAATGTTGGTACATCTCGCCAACTGAGTATCCAATAGGACAACAATATGAACGGTATGTGTGAACGTTGAACATATTACAGAGGAAATTGTTGGACATTTGTATATATTCTAACACTCTTAATATACATGTAGAGCACATAACCGAGATGACCGTCTGCATTGCATTTCATACAGACATAACGCGTGCTTATGCTGCCACCATGCGGTGTGTTTAAGGTATGACACATGGCTCGAACCCAGCGAGGTAAATAAAAACAACAGGATTTGAGGCTTTTGCTTGAGATAAAAAGGATATAAATCATACCCCGCACTCGACGACATAAGAATGGCATACTACTTCTGACATTGGTCTCAACAAAACAAACAAACAATTTAATTACAATTTCATGATTTCTATCCATACTCCCTTTGTTGACTGAATTATTCCGTGATGACAGCGGGCCTGATCTGGTATCTTATGTATCATATATTTACATTTTAAAATATACAAAAAGATAATTTCTTAGTACAAACACGTGTAAAAACTCAGTGTTCCCTATTTAAACCTGTGTACTTTATTCCCCTATTAGTGCAATACAGCATATACAACGGTGACACTATAGACATCGTTGTAACAAAATGCAGGCAGTAACATAATAGATACCCAACAGAGTTTATGATGTTTATGTACAGTATACAATAATCGACTGTAGTGTATGCAGGGGAAATGTATTTTGAATGGTTTTACAGGAAGTGCGCTGGACACTTTGCTCTGGTGCAAAAGTGAATGTGTTCGCTCTAATTCCTCCTTCATTAACATGAGAATTAATTATATATTTTAGTTTGAGTTCATCTGCATCCAGAGGGAGTTGTTTTATGGCGACACGTGTTGTGACGGATGGGAAGATGATGCCTGGTAGCCGTAGAAACAGTAAACTTATCTCAACTCGGTTCGACCCAAGACGGAAGGTAACCAACGCTATCTAGGTTAACTCACTCACTTACTCACTCACTCACACACTAACTAATGTTAACTAACTGAATGCTGGTTTCAACTAATGTTAAATGTCACTTGTCGCAGTTTCTTGAGATCTTATAACTTATCCAAGGGGAGGGTGTTCAATTCGTTTCGTTATTCATTTTATACTGGCATTTGAAAAGTGTAGGGTTTATTTATTTTAAGCTAACGTACGCAAAATGTGTAGATTTGTGAATGTAGTCTGGTGTTATGGTGAACTTGGAGGGTTGAGTGTTTATGCAACTGTATCTAGCCATACTTTTTATATGTGAGAATAACGATTAACTTATATTCAGGTCACAAAGCATTTGTTCCTTAAACATGGTTAAACCTTAAATAAAGCCACTTTTTTTTAAAGACTGCTTTTTATATATGAATGTATACCGAGTTCAATATTTTAGTATTACATTTTATCGTCGTTAAATTCAAGCTTTTCAACTCTTTAACCTCGCTAGCTGCTACCAAGTTTTCTATGGGTTCATTGGCTGCTAATTGGTTAGCATTAGCATGCTAATGTGCCTTGCTATTTGTAAATTACTTCCACGAATAAATTTTTTTTATTGTCCGTTCTTTTATATTGTATTGTGCTATATATCTTCTTTTTTTCCGCACAAACATTCGAGTAGATGGGGATGTCACTAGTCACTACAGGTAGGAATAAGGTGGCAGTTATGCTAATCCTTACACGAGGAAGAAATCGAGGTCGACCATTTTAGTTTGTGTAAAACAGATTTAAGCACTTAATTCAAAATCTGATGTCGCTAGTTGGTCGGCAACTCTTTGAGGAAGTCAAGAAACCTCTTAAAAACCTTGGTTACTGCAAGAGGTTTCAAAAGTTTTAAAGTTTCAATCTTTTGAAAACACGTTTAAGGTAACTATATTTTGCCATTTCAAATATCACCACAAAGTTAAAGATAACTCGTTTCAAATATAAATCAAAAAAGTTTTGCTTGAAAATTAAGATTTTACAAAAGGCTGAACAATTGGAGTTTTAAATACTTTTTTTCAAACACCTATGTTGTTGATAGCAGATTTAATTAGTGATCTCAATATTGCCATATACATTTTAGTTTCAGCTTTTCATGAAGAATAAAAAATAACTCTGTATGGGAAATATCAAGTGAGTTGAGAAGAAAAGGCTCTAATTCTCTAACCTCTAGCTTAATTGTAAGTACAAACACAGGCAGATTGGCTTATGAATGTCAGACTTGCATATATTTACAGATACATTTGTTCCACATTTTAGAGTGAGTGTTCAATGCAAATAAATACAATTAAGAATGTTTATTCTCACTGTGACATAATTTTTTTAAACACATATTTGTGTTGTATACCTTGCAGCTGCCACAATTCAGATGAAGGAAAGCTCAGTGAAAAGAAAGCTAAGTGAGTATCGCTGAAAGATGTCTGCTGAAATACCCATGGAGAGAACGTACCAGAGGACACGCGTCGACTCAAATCGGTCAGTTCAGACTCCTGCACCTGTCTCACCTGCTCCTGAAATCAGTGAAATCAGTGCGGTGGAGTACCAAGGGGACAGCCTGGTTCCGCTGGCCCTTCAGGACAAACACATGCTGGACAAGACTCCCCCTGACCTCTCCTCTCTGCTGAACCCTGACCATGCTTCCCCCAGTGGACAATACCAGCCTCCCGCCCTTCAGAATGTTAATCCGACTGCGCAACAAGTAAGAGCTACTGTGCATTATTACACTAAACCTCATAGATTAAAGTAAAGTCCAATCACAACAGATGAGCTATTGATGATGTGCCAATCACATACTTTTTTTTTTAAACGCTGGGTTGTGGTGTCAGTTTCTTCAGAATCAAAATAATTTGCAGGAGAAAAATGTCTAAACGTTGTCCTAGAGCGCGACAGAGCACACGTTCTCGTTACGGACGCCAATGAGTTCAAGTTTGAAATTCAGAGCACATCTTTCGCCTCTGCACGGCTGAGCCGCCGCCTCGCAGCTAACAGTGCTGAAGGCGGCAAAACAAACGGCGGCGACCTGAGGGGGAACCAGAGGTTGGGCACTGCTCCTTCACTGCAACGAGCTATTGCGGGGGAAACGCTCTAACTAAAACGTACTCAAAGACACGCGCGGCTGCCAGGCTACGTAACCACAGCAAAGAGAAGCTTGGGTTACAACACACACAAAGGGAAAGTGCACTCTCAGGTAGACGTTACTCCTGACCGTGATAGATTTAAGTTGCAAATAGTTGTTTGGTGAGAAGAGAATCTCGGGGGTGGAAACCATAAGTCAACTTCATCTATAAATATAGAATATTATTTATTCTATACTTTTCCATGAAAACCTGACCACTTTTAGTTTTCAGTTGTTCGTCCTGCCACTAGATAGCAGTGCAACATCAGATAATTGTATCCAAGGAAAGTGCCACTGTAACATTTTACAGTGTTAATGTTGAGTCCGGTTCTTAATGTTTGTCTGTCAACAGGCTCCACAGCGTCAACATGAGCCGGTTCAGCGGCAGATTGAGCAGATCCACGAGGTCCTACGGGAGCACAGTCGACTCCTGGCACTCCTGGTAACAGGTCAGTGTGGAGCAGCACACTCTCCTGTTTAGGGAGATATATATATATTAGAGATGCACCAATCAGGTTTTTTGGGCCGATCACCGATCACTGAAATCAGTGTCAGCCGATCACCGATAATACCGATCACCGATCACTGAAATAGTATCTGCCGATCCCATAATACCGATCACAGCGTTGATTGAAGCATTCTATTTATTGTGTAGCATTATTGCCTCGGACTATGAGGAAATACACATCTAAAGCACCTCAAACATTAAAGAAATTACAGATTTCTTTAAACATTTAGGACTTTTACTTTGAAAACTGTCCTAATTGATACTTTAAAATTGTTTGATTCCTATTGTAGGGGATTGATTTCAGATATGTATGGAACACATCTGCGTTATTCATTTTCTGGAACTCTTGGAGAAATCTAAATACAGGCCTTTTTTTAACATACAAAAGTCTGACTTATTTTTATAAACTCTTCCTTGGTACAGTAAACATGTTCTAATGTTAGCATCATTTAAGCTAAATCTCATAAACAATCTATAAATATACAAAATCAGTTCATTGTTTACTTGTATATGTTAGTGTATGATTTGTCGACATCTTATTTTGAAAAACGGATGTTGTTTCACGTGGCTCTTTCCGCTATCTTTGCAAAACCGGATGTTGTGTCACATAAATCCTTCCGCTAACAGTTAGCATTCCATCGGGAGCGCGCGAGGGTTTTCATAAAGTTAGCCGCTAACTTTATGAAAACTTTATGGAATGCGTGTGCCGTGAACATCAGCCTGTAGGGGCTCAGACATGCGAGTGTCGGTGAGTTGACCCAGAGGTTCAACTTGGGGACGGGACGCCGCTCCGTGGTGAGGATCCCCTCGGAGACCTCTCACTCTGCGGCACTCGGCGGGCGCGTCGTCTCTGTTGCGGCGCGCGGCGATTGAAACTGATAGTTTTCGCAGATGTGACGTCATCTGATCGATCGGTTTGATCGGCCGTTTTGAGAACGCCGATCAAAACCGATAATGGCAATATCGGCCGATAATGATCGGCGCCGATCAGATCGGTGCATCCCTAATATATATATATATATATATATATATATATATATATATATATATATATATATATATATATATATATATATATATATCAGTGACGTGAGGTTCATGGTTAGTGAAGCGCTGACTCCTTTAGTGTCAGATTTACAAATATATAAACCCAAAAGGGTAGCTTATTCAATTGGCTACTGTTTATTTCATGTCTCATCAGCATTCTTCACACAACACACACTCGCACACACGCACACGGTACATGTGTTGGCCGTCGCCTGGCGCCTTTGTGTAGAAAGACAGCAGCCTTTTCACTGCGGTTTAGTTTCCCATCAGCAAAACTAAATATGTTACTTACAATCATTAAACTTAAACTGTAATGGTTAAAGACCTTAGCCAGACTGTGGAAAATCAGGGCAAATAAACGTATCTGCAAACATTATATTGGCGACATGCAGAGATACGGCAACCCGCATGGGCCGACTGCATCAACCCAGCTTGTGATGGATTGCACAATCAGAGGGGAGGCTCGACTCGTTGCTGCCTCACCTCTCGTTTCATCCCTGTATTTGAACAGGAAATAGGCAAATTCCGCGATTTAGACTATACAAATAAAATGTTTGAAATTAGTTATACATAAAGATCAGTGGACAATATTAATATACATTTTATGTTTTCATGATACATTTTTTTACTTGTAATGATGACAGGTAAGGTTCTGCCTCCCTGATATATATATATATATATATATATATATATATATATATATATATATGTGTATATATATATATATATATATATATATATATATATATATATATATATATATGTGTATATATATGTTGGTGCCAAAATGTATTCTTTTTGCTTTCTTTTATCTGTGAGAGAAACAACGGGTGAATTGGGACATGCAGTTTCTACATTTGAACACAAGGGGGCACATTAACATTACAATGCAGTAATGAGTGCCTGCTAATGAGAATAGGTGTGGATGGGAAGCAAACAGTTTCTGACCGTCAACTTGACCGTGTGTTGTGCTGTAACCAACATGTAAATGTTTTTCATGGACGTCGCGAATACGGATCCCGGATTAAATCGATTGAAAGAGACGCAGCTCACTGGACTGTGAATTTGTTTGTGGCAGAATACGCGTCCAAACATGTTCGCCCGGAGTGGCTTTAAGACTTACATTGGAAAAGTACTAGAGCCTCTCCAATACACTATATTATGATTATTTGTGATTTTTGTAACTCTTAAAAGCAACTTTCCGTTGACAAAAAATGGAAACCTCTGGGATTCCTTGCGCATGTTGTTTGTACCTCTGTGTCTGGTCTGCTGCGTCTGTAACTCAGGATGACAGACGCAATATCCCCTTTACAGCTCTTTAGTGTATTGAGGTAGCTAGCAAATAGTTTTATCTTCTTCTGTTACACACTGTTCTCTCCATGTTCCGTGTCAAAGGGAATTTAATCAAAGATCTCGCGGGAAAGACAGAGATTGCTCCTCTCCTCGACCACGTGTCCAGCCACAAGCGCGTTATTTTCCCTCGAAGTCACAGCCCAGAGCCGTTGCTGTTCCGGGGTCATGGCCCCGCGCCGTTCTCCTCCCCAGGGGAGGCTCGCCGCCCGCGTTTCGGCGCATGTAGGCACATCTTCAAATTGCTGGGGACGCCATTTATACCGAGGCCAAATTTGCAATGCACTGCGATGTTTTCTTTACTAATAGCTTATTTAAAGAGATGATTAAACAACTGATTTCTTGAATTACTATATGTGTTTAGGAGAACGCAAGATAACTATAATGAAGGTGGAAAAGCTTTATTACAATGACGGACAATTGAGTTCCTAATGTTACATTACGTTAACGCGTGTCACTCATCTTGTCACGGCTGGATTTAGGGTGGACCCAAATGCACGACTCAAGAGACATGAAATGCTGATCAAGATATTTACTATAAATCTTATCAGTATAGAAACAAAGAACACAAGGTAACGCGGGAGAGCTTGGTTACAGAGAACACAAAACAATCTGGTCCAGGACTAGTGGAAGTGAGGGAGCTAAATAGTGAGGGACTAATCAGGGAATGGGCTGCAGGTGAGAAGGGGCGTGAGGACCAGGTGAAGGCAATGAGGGACTAACGAGGTGATCAGAGGCAGGTGAGGGGAGTTGGACTGACGAGATGGGAAGCAGGACTTGAAATGACATGATAGCTAGACCGGATGAAAACAACTAACAAAAAAGGAAGCTAAGGAGCTGAACCGTTACACATCTTAATAAGCTAAATTCCTTCAAACAAGTCCGAGGCTAAGTCATTAAGCCATGACAGGCTTAATGACTTAGCTTTTAACAACATAAAAAAACATCTTTGCAGCCAATCTGCAAAGAATGCGGTATCAATGACACTGATTGGGTTTATTAAATAAACATTTTTGGGTTTCAGCTTTTTTATTAAAACAAAAACAAATCAACTATTTGTTTTTTGTTCATACAATGCATATACGCAAGTACCGTGAGTCAGGAATACGATGGATGACAATATTTGGGAATCTGCTGCTGTTGACTGAGTTCATTCACAATTCCTGCAAAAGGATGGAAGTTGGAGCCTCAAGGGGCCAATCAGCAACGTCAACATTTGGACGATGATGTAAGAGTACAACAGTGATGTGGATGAGTTGCTCTTTGTCCTTGTTTGGCATCACGTTCCACCATCAGAAAAAGAACACACTGGCCTCACAGTAAACGCTTTGCATGTTGGTGCATTGCTCTGAGAGCATTTGTTTATCATGGGTCTCTATATTGTGGTAATGTTTTTATTTATTTACTTAGACCTGATATTTTGTTTATTTACAGCAGTAGTATACAAACATCTTTATCAGTTGCTCAATCTCATACAAATATATATACATGTTGATGATCAACATCACACAATTATACACAGTGCGATGAGAAAAGTTCAAATCAGCCTATTAGGCATCTGCAGTCCACTCAGGTTTGACATGTTAGTAGTGGTTGTTGATGCACATGATGTATAACCTCCTTTATAGAGAAAAAGGATGTAGACAACTTGGTTAACCCCGATTATAGACATATATATTTAAACAACAGCTGCAGATGGGAAGTGAAAATGCAGAATCACATGAATTGCGAAAGATATCAACATGATTTATGTTAATTTTTTTGAGTAATGTTAGAAGAGTTGGCGGAGTTCACTCTATGATGCGCTAAGGCAGGGGTGCTCAAAACGTCGATCTGCCAGACGATCGCGTGATCGAGTGTTGGTAGATCGCATGACATAAAAATAAATTGGCCCGCCCCCGAGTAACTTCCTCTATAGCGCGATTACAGCAGAAGCGTGTCATTTCTGTCACTCCGTGTCGCGTTAACAGTCCTCCGCGCGCCGCAAAGCTTCGCTGGCTTGCGCGTGCATCGTTGGGGCGGAGCAAAGAAAAAGTCACCCCCCCCCCTCCGTCGGTCGGTCGTCTTGACTTGGTCACATTATAAGTAGCTCGCATGCTGAAAAAGTGTGACCACCCCTGCGCTAAGGAGTTAAGCCCCGGGGGGACCGGTAGAGCTGCTATCAGGTACTGATGATGAACGCAGAGATATCCAGCTTCCTAAGTGGTGAGCTCTATGCAATAAGTGAGGCCTGAGTTATACTTCACTTTGTATACTAGTACGTTGTAGTCAGTACAAGGACCATAGTAGCACCCAGTTTAAACCATGTCATAATTAGTTCAAATGCTTTAACATATATAAGTTATTACAAATATTAAAACAAATATATAAAAGTTGTACCATTTAAGATATGCAGCTAAAAAATATTCTTCACATCTTACTCATTGTCTTATATCTGTATAGACAATGTTGTGGTGTTGACCGTAACATTACAAGGTTTTTCCTACATAGACAAAATTTGGGCGTGTGCCTAAGACCATTTCCCGAGCGCTTATGACAAATCCCGAGTGCCTAAGGCAAAAAAAGAAAAAAAGAAAACTGTGACGACAGAGCGTCCAGCTGCTGATTACGGTGAACGCATTTTCTACACACACACACACACACACACACACACACACACACACAAACTCTTCTTTGGGAGCACCGAAGACCCATTTTGACCCCGGAAAAACCGTGCATTCGAACAACGTGAAGCTTTATGATTGGACCACGCAGCAGCGAAAGCAGTCGGTTGAGCATCAGTACGAATTTCATGTTGGAGTAAAAGTGCAGAAAGAGACAATTGGCTCTCCAACTGTTGAGCGCCCTCTGTTGCTCCATCAGAAGGATGTCGAGGGTTAAAGTGGAAAAGCATCAGTGCGTGAGACTGGCCCCCAACACGGCTGCAGATAAACCATGAACACGCGCGGAGACTCAGATCGGAGACGGTTCGATCAGATGACGGCGATGTCGACAGAGGATATCGATCGTCTTCCCCTTCCGCTGTGCTTACAGTAAATGTGCCAACGGCGTTAGTCAGTCCTGCTCTAGCTGTTAATAATCTGCCAGGCTGGCTTGTGTGCAGCGACCAGTGGTTAATCTTTTTGTGCGGCCGAACAAAAAACTTGGAGATAGCGTTCACGACAGGTCTAGAGAAAGCCTCGGGATCATTTTGCTAATATTGGCAAACAAACGTCTCTCATTCCAGGAGTGGTAGTTATGGTATTGTTAGGTGTCGTTGTTATTGTTGTCGTTCCCAGTCCAAAGTCAGTCGTGAGCAATCTGTTCCGGAGAAACGTGGGACAGAAGGCGGATACGTAGGCGTCTTTAAAGCCCGAGTTGCAGAAGCAGTACACCAGCGGGTCCAGCAGGCAGTCGATGTAGGATAGAACCATGAGGCTGTCGTAGACCTGCACCACCACGTCCTCTGCATGCTCCCATTCCTTTTTGAGCCGGACGCTCAGCAGCACCGCTCTGGCCACGGTGCTGGGCAGGAAGCAGATGGAGAAGACGACGACGACGGACATGACCACGCACACCGCCCTCCTCAGTTTGGCCTTCTCGCCCACCGTCTTCCTCCGCAGCCGGTTGACGATGTGCACCGTGCAGTAGACGAGGACGACGAAGGGGATGACGATCTGGCTGAAGTAGACGATCTTTAAGAAAAACAGAGCGACAACAACAAAGAGATGAAAGGCGACCGTCAGAGTGGGGCGTGTTCGTGTCAGGCAGAGCTCAGTATCCACACCCCCTCACGCGGAGAGTGTTTGCTGAGGTTTCTGACTCATTTCTAAATCAAACTCCTCAGAAGTCTCACTCATTTAAAGCTTTTGTCCTTTGTGGCTTTGTTTAGTCGGAGAAGCAGCCTGAAACACAAATCTATCTTTCCATCAGTGATTATTTTTCTTCTTCAACAAATAGTTGCGGTAATTACACAACTCCTTTTTTTATGATCAATTATTCGTAAGATGATGCTTGTGGGAACTAGAGCAATTAGCTCAGCCATTAAAGCGAGATAACTGTGATGACTGTCCGCTTCACAGGAAGTCTGATGGTTTGAGGTTGTGTAAATAACTGCCGTTCTTATTAATGTTAGCTTTGGCAGGGTTAGTCAATGTTGGTGTAGCGGGCAATTGTAATCATCGAAGCCTTTTTGGTATCCACGTTGATTTTAGAACAACATAAGTCAAAAGCCCACCTCCCTGAATGTGTCCGTCACGTCGTGCAAGCGGGTCTCGAATTGGCGTCCGTGGCTGTTGCAGCACTCGAAGGTCTCGACCATCATGGGGATGGTGAGGGGCAGCAGGAGGAACCAGATGACGATGGAGATCTGAGGGGATTTCTTCAGCACTTTGACAAAATTCCTCCTCCCGAGATGCACCACGTTGAAGTAGCGGTCCAGGGAGAGGGTGATGAGGAAGGCGATGCTGGCGCCGCGGTTGAGGAACAACATGAAGAGCATCGTCTTGCACAGCACTTTGTTGGGGCTGCGCCGCTGGCCATAGTGGTAGTGGTAGGCCTTGGCAGGGAGACAGGCCACCAGCAAGAAGTCAGCAACCACGATGTTGAACAGGAAGATGCTTTTGTTCTTCCAGAACTTGAACCTGAGGGGGAAGTCGCCAACAAACAGCAGCGAGTTGCATCATTCATGAATCACAAAGCCCGTGATGTCGATTCTGTCTTCACTTTGAATCCCGACACGTCAAACTGCTTAATGCTCGCGATGCGCCAAGAGGATCCACGATGGGCAAAAGGAGATTTCTATGGACATATTTCACAGTGACTCTTTGCACACAGTTTTGTGTGCTGGAAGACTTTCTAGTTCCACGGTACATAGGGTTGTCACGATACCAACATTAAATTAGGACTTCGATACGTAAATATACTTACAATATAAGAATTCAGAACAATACCACAACTACGAAAAGATGCTGGTGTATTTAGAATCGTAAAGTCATGCCGCTTGTAGCCAATACGTGCAGGCAGCATGACGGGGAGCAGGTAAGGGGGCGGGACAGGGAGCGGGACAGGGCATGCTCTCCGATCGCATGCTGTTTTAATGAAGTATCAAGACTATAAATATGCTAAATAATTTTTATTGCAGAAATAGGAATCCAAACAGGATGTGAGCCGCAAGAGCGAGCAGCCTGCATTCATTATCATCTATAAACATGTCATACTGTAGTATTACACATGCATACGATCAATAATTGAATGAAGACAAAACTTGCAAGGTTAAACTTTTTAAAATTTGTATTCAGAAATCTTAAATTCATAAAAAAAAGTTGGGTACATTTTTACTTGCCCCGAAACACATGGTGTTATTTGCTGGTTATCTAACACCAAATACTTATGTTAATTGGCTCACGTTCTATCCGCCCTGCTCTCAAATACGCAGCAAACTGCGCCATACGCAGATGGAGTTTCGCTCACATCCTCTCCAACACCACCCGCCTGAACCCTTGTTCAGGACCATTGATCGGACAGGTAAGACTAATAACAGCTGTTCAGTCACCTGGACGCACTGACTCACTTTTTAAATCATCCAGAGAGGCTATATGCTGGATGAATCGCACAGACATCAGTTCTCAAGTTCAAGTTGAAACGTTTCCCCTCTCTGAAGGTTTCACTTACTTCTCACTCCCTCATGCCATTTTAATTTTTAGTGCTTTAAAAAATGATTGAAAAGCTAGTGAGAGCGAGATTGTGTTTCCTCTTACCTGAAGAGGAAGATGTAGAGGACCGACAGGTTGAGAGGCAGACCCAGCACGAACTCTGCAACAATCAGCCAGAAGAGGGTTTGGTATGTGACTGGGTTGGGGGCTCTGCAGTGGTCAATCGTTGGATTCGTAGACATGTTCTGTTCGAAGGACATAATCCTCACTGAAGCAGCACTGCAGTAGAAGAAAGTGCAGTCAAAGTGCGAAACACAATGGAAAGAATACGGGTTAAAGTTGTTTCCAGGCTGGTTAATAATCCATAGTTTCTCCCGAGGTGTCCTCTGACCCAGAAGCTTCTCGCCCCCCCCCCACCCTTCTCACTGTGATCCGTCAAATTCAACAGCGCCCCTCCGACAGCCTCGCAGTGGTTCTGGAGCTCGGACACAACCCGCTCGACATGCTGAGGAAACGGTGCACTGCAGACACCGCATGAGCCGTTAAATGCATGTAGAGAGGAGAAAACACCCACTCCGTGTGAGTCTGTGAGCCCTCTTTATGCAAGAGGAGGCTGCACTGCTCCTTCACAGAAGAGGAATCGTTTTCCTTTTTTTTTGTTAGCTGGAGGAGTGGTTTGAAGACATGGTGCTTAACTCACTCAGAAGTGTGGTGTGGAAAATAGCTGTCCACCTTAAAAAAAACGGTGTGGGAGCGTTTGGATTTGGCAGATGAGATACAGTAACATGCCCGTTACGGTTTCTATATCACACACCGAGTGATGACTGGAAACCGGTCCGTTGAATGGTTTACCAGCAGCACGGGGGTTTGGTGGGGGGGGGTGACGCTTGTGAAATTCCTTAGATGGCTGTCGATGTTCAACCATCATGCCAGCACATGTCTAGCTTTATTCTTTGGTACGGCGACAATAATTTCTCCAGGGACAAGATCGACTGTGTTGTAGACACGGATCTGTTCGATCACACCCTCCACTCAGAGGAGGAGTTACTCACTATAAGGTCATAAATGATTGTAGAATGACGAAGTTTTTTCCACCACCCCTCGTTTGATGTTTTAGGAGATGTGTAAACCAGGGTGAAGGGATGTCTGTAGTGTGTTATGATTCAGCCTTATACACCCTTTGTCAAGCTGACTTTGTTTCTGAAGCCCGATATCACACATTTGCCTCATTGGCGCTGTCACTGCATTTGACATATTTCTTTACATTACATTACATGTCATTTAGCAGACGCTTTTATCCAAAGCGACTTACAATAAGTGCATTTCAACCTAGAGTACAAACTAAGAACAACAAGAATACAGAAAGTAACATTTCCTCAACATAGTCAAACTACAAAAGTACCATAATAAGAGCCATTCAAGTGCTACTAAAGTGCAAATCTGTGTTTAATTCAAATATAGTCGGAAAAGGTTTGTTTTCAGTTTCCGGCGGAAGATGTAGAGATATTTCAGTCCATATTAACACTCCCTGAAAAAGAAACCTACAACAATATAATAAAAAAATGTACAGCGAAGAGGTGGAGAGGGATCCTCTTCTGTTGCTCTCCTGAAGGTTTCTTCCCTTTGTTTTTTCAATTTCTTGGGAGTGTTTCCTGATCCGATGTGAGGTCAAGGGTCAGGGATGTTTATGTGTACAGATTGTCAAGCCCTCTGAGGCTAATTTGTAATTTGTGATATTGGGCTATACAAAATAAACTGAATTTAATTGATTTGATTGAGAGGAGGGCTCTCTCTCTTTCCCTGGACGGCCGGGCAATAGATGACATGTGAAGCATAGAGCCACACAATAAGATGACAGTACAGACTATACAACTCACACATGTATGAAGGAAATGGATCCGGGAGGAAGACAAGCAGCTGCCAGTGTTTGGATCTCTTCACTGCTGTTTTCAGCGATCTTGTTACATTAAAGTCATTTTCACGACCTTGACTCCTCTGCCTCTCTGCCGCTACTTTCACTGAGCAACAACAGAAAGAGGGCCTAAAAAGCTACACACTATAATGATTTAAAAACGTTTCCATTAGCTGTTGTAAAGGCCATTTCCTACCAGACTTGTCAAGTTGCACAAAGGAGCAATGTTGCACATCTTCTGGGAACACATGTCCAAACAGAGTCGGTGCATTTTGACATTGGTTCTGCTGAACCCCGGACCACAACAGCTCATCCTTTAATAGCCATTGCGACATGATGCTTCTCCTACAGACATGTTGTTTACCGTTCCTCCTTAAAATGAGACACTTCACGAAATGTATAACGCAAGATGTCTATAGGTGATAACTCAAGCGTCACAGCGGCAAAGGGAAGTACAAACGCCTTCCTTTGAATCTAAATACGGTCCTTTGGATTATGAAATGTGCTTTACGTATTGCTCACTATATTACGCTCTACCTTGAGCAACTTGCGTGATTGCGCAACTACGTGTGAAGGACTGATGTGTCCACGTTGACAGGTTAGCCACGCAGACTTGTCCGACGCATCGCTATCGTTACATAGGTGCGTAACGCAGGGCTCTCAAGTTTTGAAGACAGGCAAGCGTGACATATGCATCAGCACCGACTCCCCCCGCAGAATGAAACTTTAGGATATCTGTCGCGCGCAATTCCAGGATGCTTTATTTTCTTTGGTTGCTGGATTAAATCTTACCCAGATACAACAGGTTGTTTTCTGATGGGTTATTGTGTAGCCCATTTCTCTTTTTGGATTGGCTGATAAGTGGCACCTCACAGCAGACCTCCAGGGGAGCGCTTGATTCCTCCATAGTAAGGGCAGCCTGGCTAGCTCATGTTGGCACGCTGCAGCACATTAAAACATTAAATAGCCGAGAGTTTTTTTCAGCGTTAGAAATACGATGTGTGGCGTGAGTTAAGAGCGAAATGCGTGACACTTGAGAGCCCTGATAACGTGCACACAGAGCTATCGGTGACCCATATCTGTTAGGGCTGCAGGGACTTATTTCATCTTCATGTGTGTCGCTGTAACTTCCTGCACCAGTTTTCTGTATTTGTTCATGCATAGTAATCTCAATATTAGTTCTCAATAGTAATCCACTAATGGCTTTCGTTAAAATATGGGACACCTTGTTCATTCCTAAGTGCCGTTTCTTTCAGCACCAGTGATGATGGAAACAGTATACAGACACTCAGTTGTTTACTTGTCCTGCACTCGGAGCAAGGTACTCGTCTCTTACATTGATTACAATCAGCATGAAGGCCAAGAACCGTTTTCTTGGCCAGTGGTTTGCACCCAGCTCACATTTCCTCACACACAAACACAGTCACACACACACATGCTATCAGTTAGATATTCAACATACTTTTCCACATTCTGCACTGTTTATCTCCCGCCGCCGTCTCTCTTGAAGATCTGATGTCTCCCTCCTTCGCGTCGTTGCGGTGGGTCGGCTTGCAGCCTGTGCCGATCCCTCAGACGGTAGGTACCGTACGGCCGCCAAGGTACTTCCATTTTTGAGTATCTAATCAGCACTATAGGTATAGGTAACTTCAATGACATTTGAGTTCAAAATTGGTTGGAAAGTTGGGTCCGAACAACCAGTTTTAAATCACATGCCGAATTAGCTGAGTCATGCTTGAGTGAGTGTGCATGTGAAGCAAGCAGTCGTATCGACAAGGCTCCAAATACACATTAGTGGTACTCCAGTCTGTGTCTACACACCGAGTACATGTCCACCATCATGCACTGCCTATAGATAAGTGCCTCAAGCACTTCAAGACACTCAGACTGTCGCTTTAAGAGACAGATGTGTGTGTAATCGTTGGGGAGAAGCATGCTAGGAGGTGGTTATATGTAAGTGTTGTGTGGCTGCCAACTTTATCACAGATTTCACAAAGTAGTGAAACTTGAACCAGATGATCCTCTGAGAGCTCTTTCACAAAATATGTGTTTCTCTCCAGAACAAGTCCAGATTATTTTCCATTTCTACACCAGGCCTGAAGATATTAGAGGAAACACTTTTTTCTGTGTATTCTGTGCAAGATACTCTCATACTGGATCAATTTATATGTAGAACACATTTTGAGATGGGAATTATGTGGGAAATACCTGACATTTATAATCTAATAGAGAGTAATTCTATGACACCCGTCTGACACGTCTTATCATGTCTTCTTTTTCAACTGACAAACGTTCCTCTTTATGGCCGACAGCTCCCAGGTTTCCCAGTGTCACCTCATCCGTGGTCTGAAGATGGCCGTGTCTCCACACGCCCCGGCCAGGGTAAGAACCACATAGCACAGTCTATTCACTCAGACCAAACAACAAGAGATATTATCTGACCCAATTTGTACATGAACACATACACTTATGTGTAGGATTGGAAAGGTTCTGACTTTGGCGACTTGGAAGAGATTTGTTAAATACAATTTACTAAATGTCAAATGGATATGCTTCGTGACCTCCTCAAAAAAAAAAATTCATTTGCATTTAAGTTGTTCAAAAACAACCACACGTGGTTAATCACCTGCTGCTGTAAATACATCGGAAAATAAAATCTGATGTTGCCCATGAAGTAGCGACGGTTGGTCTCTGTTATCATTCTGTCTGTCGACGTATGATTTATAGCTGTTATTTAAAGAGTACGCTTCAAACGAAAAGTTTAAAACAATCATGAATTAAAGTTCAAAACAGCTCTCTAGAATGTTACTACATGCTTTACCTTTATATGAGATAGGCTGTAATGATGCTGTAAGCATCGCAATTACATTTTGTTCTCTCTCTCTCTCTCTCTCTCTATCTCTATATATATATATATGTATATTCTCTCTCTCTGTGTATATACATATATATATATATATTAAATATTTATCTTTTTATTTATTTCTGTATATTCTCTCTTTCTCTGTGTATATATATATATATATATATATATATATATATATATATATATATATATATATATATATATATATATTTATATATTCAACATTAAGCTCTTTAAACCTACAAATAAGACTTGTGTAGCTGAAGTCAGCCACTTGTTTCTGACACGTTTAACTTTTCAGAAACAATAGAGCCGATAATCAGAACCGCACCCACTCTTTATATCACAACAGAAGTTGTTAATATTGCTTAAATGCATATTGACTCATATCTGGACTTGATGGGAATGTTTGTGTTATGCTGAAAGTAAAAGATCAGTCCGCAGAAATGTTCTATAAAATGAAGATAGAAAGATTTATTCATACATTCACATATTTCCTACAGGAGTAGTGAAAACACATAAAAGACAAGTCAATTATTTACACAATGCCACCGAGAAATGAGCCTGAGAATGTGTCAGGAACACATTATGGAAATGCTGTATTGATAATAATCAGAAGAATTCAATAGATTTTGTCAACTCAATAACTTTTTCTAATACACTGAATCTGGTTGACAAAACCTCAAATTCATTTATTAATTGGAGTCGCCATATAATAGTATTTAGCTGCAATAATGCTGCTCTCAGTGTCAGTAAGGGTTTGACCCATCCAAACCGTAATCTCAATTAATTGATTGAATGAACAAAGATGCTTTAAATGAACTCTAGCATGCATTTCTCACTTTGTAGCTGTGGGTGAATAAAATGCTTCAGGTTTGCAATGGGTGACCGTAGAGGAGAGACATTGGAGCCCACGAAGAAACCGAATGAACAACTGAATGAACCACTGAGTCGCAGACTAACAAGCGACGCGTACTTTGAACACACGGCTCCGCTCGGGTCAAAACTACTGAACGACAACTGGATGATGAAGTCTGCTCCGGGCACACTATATGTGACTTTAAAGTAACCGTGCGCTCCTCTCTTTACTCCGTCAATATTTGGCAAGTTTTCATCCACTTAGACACCCAGATGTGACATTTCCAGGGCGGAATGGATTGTGTGTGTGTGTGTTTAGGCAATTCTTTGCTAGTTTGTGACCCCTCCGCTCAGTACGCATCGGTCTTGTCACCTTGGGCCAAGGAAGAAGCCATAGAGTGCTCCTCTAGTTTTTAATCAGGTGGCCACATTAATAAATGCATTTTAATGTACTTTAAAGTCGTATAGCTGGGGATCTTCTTCCAGGACCAGCTGCCTCCTTTTCCCCGAAACCTACGGGGTTTTTCCTCGGTCGTGTTCCCACTTGTTGGACATTAATCAGATGTCATGATAAATTCACGTTGATCAGGGGGTTGCTTAACGTTCCACCGCACACATCTGTCATTGTATTCTTGCGGCGTTTCATCATTCCAAACAATACTGTGACAAACAGAAAGCAACGACTTTTATGAGACACTCTGATGCATCCTCAGCAAACAGAGGAGCCTAACATGAGTCTATTTATAGCCACGTTACCAACAGACATGTCCTCATGCGCTGCACCATTACTGTTGATGAGATCATCATGGTGAGTGAGTCCATCCAGATGACTTATACGAGCTCAATGTCATTTATGAGAATAAGTCAGAGTGAAGTGTTTTTTTAATCTGCTTTAAGCATGATTCAGGGTTCATACTGACAGGGACATTTCCTTTTTTGCGGCGTGTCTTTTAATGACAAGAGAATGATTGAAATATGTTTTACACATCCATAATAACCCAACATTAACAATCAACTTCCTGTACGGGCCTTCAGGGTAAAGCCTTTACGTATTGGGGGACTCAATATCTGTCTATTTTGGAGTCAGTTAAATCTATACATTTGATACCCTTCCCCTCTTTAGTTCCCTTTCTTTGAAAATCCTCACTATTTACGGCTTGTTTTGATGTATTAGACGCTTTCTGGGTGACAAATGTTTTAACCGATTAAACACAAATACTGGATCAGTGTATAATCTTAGATAAAAGGTTGCGTAAGACGACGGATAACATTCCTGTTCTTTTTCTCCTCACCTCGGGAACAGTTGAAAGGAATTTTTCACTTGCCGTCCAAGACGAAAAGAAAAACAGATGTGCGTACTTTGGCCCGAGCAGCAATCCCATTAAAATGCAAATATAAAAAATCACTAAATAAAATCCACCAACATGAATACATCATCTACAGTATCAGGAGACGATTAACCTGCTGACTCAACCTACAGTACGTCTACAATGCCCTGCAACACCTCACACATCGTGGAAGAACCGGATCTTCTTATTTACATATGTATTATATATAACTAAAATGTACAATTTCGAGGCTCTCTGTCTGGTTATCTTTAGTGCACCTATGGGGATAATCGTTAGTCGCAGGTGTTGTTTTGGTTCTCACTTCCCAGACGTCCAGACAGTGTCTGGAAGTCCAGAGGAATGTCAGTTTGAAATTCAACCTCCTTTCTTTCGTGTCAGTGGGCTATCGGCTCGGGGCTCGGTTACCGTTTAGTTTCACCTCATTTGGCCGTTGATGGTGACTTAGCCATTTATGTACATGACAATCATCAAGATTATTACTTTAAGGATCCTGAAAAACAACTGTAAAGCGAATCCCCTTTCATAAAATAGAAACGTGTTTGCGGTGCACTGTCAGTCTCAGGTGTCGCCCCACAGAGGAACCGCCTTGCCCGCCTCAAATGACGGTGTTGTTGCGCGGAGGCTGCGACGTGTTCCCCGTTGAGCTGTTGATCGGCACTCCGCCTTTCACCAAGAACGGGAAATAACTGGAGAGGTAGAGCCCTTTAAACTTGGTGCTGCAGAAGCAGTAGATCAGCGGGTCCAGCAGACAGTCCACGTAGGAGAGCACCATGAGGCCGTCGAAGGCCACGGCGGCCTTATCCTGCCAGGGCTCGGGCCACGGCTTGACCCGCGCGATCAGCAGCACCATCCTGGCCACGGTGCAGGGCAGGAAGCAGACGGAGAACACCACCATGACGGAGGTCACCAGGAACACCGCCCTCCTCAGCTTGGTCCTATCCCCGACCGTCTTCTTCCTGAGGCGGTTGACGATGTGCACCGTGCAGTAGACGAGGATGACGAAGGGGATGATGATCTGGGAGAAGAAGACCACTTCCCGCATGCTGTCCACCACGTCCTTTTAAAGATCAGAAAAAAAGGGGATCATGCTAATTTGTCTTTTGCGTCAACAACAAATAAAGCAGATCTTGAAATTAGCAACCCCATGTCCTAAATTTGGAATAGTTAGCAATCCCAAATTCTTAATTACTTGTAATTATAACTGTCACAGTGGGGGAAAGGTACAATATTTGCCTCTAAAAGGCCGTGGGGTAAAACTAGAGTAAAGTTAATGTTCTTCAAAATTGTATTTAAATCTACATAGTTTTCACCACAGACCAGCTTTATTTCAAAACAGTCATCGTGCTTTAATACCACAGAGATTACCAGTGTAAATAATCCGACGAAGAATTAAGATGATTGCAAACTAATACACTGTTTACTTCAGTGGTCACGACCTTTCTACGCCCTGGATCCCTGACCTCTCCCTTGGTGACAGGCCGGATCTCCTCCCTATCGAGGTGTTAAGACTTATGACTGGAGGCTTTTTATTTGGCTTAATTGTAATTGAATGAATTTAAAACACTTTGGTCCAGCTTTCAAACTGATGTGACCAGGAACACACTGAAAGACCTAATTACAGTGCAACATAGAAAGGAAGTTATTTGTTAACCACACACAATATGAAGAAGAAACACACATTTATCAATGAGCAGCTTGATGAACTACCAATATTTACTGTTGTGTTTATCAACTGACGTTACAGCACAACACTGACAGCATGATCAGTCAGTGCTCCCAATGTAAGTTCAGCTCTGTCCCATCACATTGTCGTCAAAGGTCATGTGACTCGGGTCAGTGTGATGTCTGTGACTGAACACTGTCTGTGAGCTTGTAGTTGGGCTCATCAGCACAGACAGCCAGTCGGAGGCGTCTGTGAGGCTCCTGCTCTTTGATTTGGGGATTTTCTGAACTACAATTTAAAAAAGAAGTGGCATTCCTGAAAGTTTCCTCACGTGGGATTCGTTCTGCACTCAGACCGTTGGTGATGACGTTCACATCAACTCTACAGGCATGTTCAGATTTAAGTCATTCCAATAAATACTACACTATTTGTATCATTAACAATTACGTTTCACATTTATAGTCATCGAGGCATCGTGATATCATGAAATAAACAAAAGCACTCCACGAACACTGCAGCTGTAAGTGAATAAATAAATAAGCACTAAAGTTAGGTCTCAGTTTACTCCACTGCTGGTCGCCCTCCGCTCCGACATGATTTTAATCTGAAGTTGCTTTTGTGTTTCCTGTGGAGTCTGTCGATTGTGCACACGTCTCTTCAGTTGCATGCCCTTATAAGGAGCTGGGGGGGGGGCATTTATGTATGCAAACACAGGTGCACGAGAATGCACGTTCAATTTAAGATTCCTCATTCGGGGGAAGCTGGGAGCACAGCTGGGAACACTCCCGCTGTGTGGGAACCCTTTTGCAGGCGTTCATGAATCAGAAGATCTTTTCTGACGTTGGTCTTCAGACTTCTGTAAGAAAACACTCCACAAGACACTTCATCAAATGAGTATGAGGCCCAATGTGTTTCTGAATTTATCTTTATTTTATTTTGGAAAGCGACGTGTGGGCGACCGCCGCTGTACGCCTTGTCGGGCATGGAGTCTCATATAAAGTGGAATTCACAGTGAATGCATTGCAACTCCTTCTTATTTCCTTTTGACAATATTGATATTTGGGTTTTCCAGAATGCGCCCCTCCTTTTCACGCGGTGACCTCGTCATCCGCGGAGCCGTTTCACACACTCTGGAAACCGTCTGGATCTAAGAGGAGCCGTCATGTGAGATAACACACGGCTCCACAGTCACATTCATTAGATTAGACTCTCTTGTCACTGTTGGAGTGTGATTTAAATACATTGACTCAAGTACTGTACAGTTTTGAAGTACTTGTACTGTACTTTGGTATTTCCATTTTTAGGCATATTAGTACTTCTAGTCCACTACATTAATAAAATAAAAAAGAGTTATCTTACACTTGAACGCAACAGTGGTTATAAGCTAGTAATATAATAATTTTCCGAAATGAGTCATTCTGCTTTCGCATTTTTTCAATTTTTTCAATTTTTACTTTTCATACTGATGTGAATACTAAACATGTCGGAATAATATACTTTTACTCAAGTGAAATATCTCTGTTACTTTAAGCCGAGTCACTCTTTCTGCAAAAACACTGAGCTGTGTGGCGCAAATGAAGTGAGGTATCTATTGATGTGACGACACGGCCATGTGCTCACTGGCGCCGTGAGGTCACATGGCCCCAACTGACAGCTCGGAAGTGAGAGAGACGCAGGACACGCCACGTTCCCAGAGAAGCCAGAAGGCTTCATGCTTTGTAACTTTATTCTCCCTTCACGACCTACACTGGATAAACTCGCAAACAGAAAGCTGCACATATCACAGATTGGGTGTGGAGATTGTTACCTTAACCAGAGTGTCTTCCTTAGTGCCATTGGGTATTTGTCTGTGGCTGTTGCAGCATTCAAAGTTCTTGAGCATGGTGGGGATGGTGAGCGGCAGCAGGAGCAGCCAGATGAGGATCGAGATCTGCGGAGACTTCTTGAGCGCTCTCAGGAGATTCTTGCGGCTGGGGTGCACCACGTTGAAGTAGCGGTCGATGGAGGTCACCGTCAGGAAGGCGATGCTGGCGCCACGGTTCAGAAACAACATGAAGAGCATCGCTTTGCACATCGCGTCGTTGTCGCTTCGCCTCTCCCCGTTAATGTAGTTGTACGCCTTGAAGGGCAAACAGAAGATCAGCAGGATGTCGGCCAGCACCAGGTTGAACAGGAAGATGTTGTTGGTGTTGGATTTCCAGAACTTCAGCTTGAATATGAAGAGGTGCAGGACCGACACGTTCAGAGGCAGCGCCAGGATGAAAATCACGATCATGACGGCTGCGTAGAAGTTGTACAGGACCTTGTTGGTGGCTTCGCAGTCCTCGATGTTTTGGTAACCGGTGTTGTTTGCCATTTGAGCAGCGAAATGGGTGAACGATCAAATATGAAATACAAGCTGCAACGAGCAACGGGTTTCCCCTTAAACTGAGTAAGTTACCTCTCTCTGACACATGCACACAAAAAAGAAGAAGAAAAACCCGCCAAAATAGTTTCTCTCCTATTTTTAGTTATAATCCTGTTTGAGGTTTTAGATCCTTCTTTCAGTCCTCTGTGTGTTTGCTTCTGGTTTCAGGCCTGTCTGCCCTGCTGTGTGAGTGTGATTCCCCTCATGTGTGCAGAGCGAATGCTTGACAGCTTCTTTGCCTTAGGATTGCCTTGGTGGTTCAGCCCCGCGCTCGTAGCTCCGCCCCTTTCTGTAGCCCGAGGAGGTGAGTCACCAGCTGCTTTTCCACTGCGAGACCAGTGGAGCTAACAAGGGACGAATACCAGCCTGTTGATTTAACTTCAAATAAATAAATAAACCAAACTCTGTTGTTCTCCATCGGTCAAACCTCGAGCGAAGCACAAGCGCGCTGAGAGTTATCCTGCGATCGGACCTGAGAAGTCTGCATGCCACTGTCAAGCTCCGACAGGCCCCCGTGGGAACCCTCGAGCTGTTTTGACGGACGGCCAATCACCGCTGTGATCATTTCATCTTATTGCAAAGCAGACTGCTTTCTCTCTTCTTCCTGGCACTAACTGTGAGAATTTAGCATTTTGCTACTCGTGAGGGGTCAGTAACTCCCAGAAGCTTCTGAATTGACTCACTGTTTGTCGTCAATGACAGATTTTGAGCTCTGTTTTAAGCTGCACATCTTCTCAGCAGATTAAAAAAAGGGGGATATTTCGAGAAAGATTCCCCTTGGAGTACGCAGATGTGGGTCCCTGGGAATTGGTGATGGATGTAAGTGTAGGCACGACGAGATGGGCTTAGTGCAAACTGTCAATGCCGTCTACTATATCAGGAAAAGTAAACGGTTGCATGGAATTTTGCCTCCTAAGGGAGGAGGATTTCCTTAAGGGAGCAGGAGAGGGGGGGTTAACCCCGGGCCTCACGCTCCACTCTGCATGCCTCGAACTCCATCTTTGCTTCAGCTTCAAGTCCAGACAGATCGTGAGATTCAAACAGGTTCTTTTACAGACGTGACCTCTTTCCCAAATTATGATGTTAAACCCGACAAGACACGGGGATCGTCAATGTCATCAGCAGGTTTAACGATCTATAAAATACATCAGAGTCACAATTCTCTGATGCCGGTGAATGGTTTTATTGCTTGAGAGGATTTATGCTCTAGCAGGCTTTGATCAGGTAGATACGGTTCACACTGTGCGACCACAACGCCTGATACAAACTATTTAGTCTCGGGTTTACCATCGTTTTTTATACCTCAGTTCAAAGTTCATGTTGCAGCGAACTTTCAAAGTACGTCAAAAAGAAAAACGATTATATCCAGACGTCAGTTTAGTTCAAATTCTGCTACACCAAAACTTTGAATTCTAATTTAAAATGTGATCCGGGTATTAAACTCAAACCTACACCTGAGAGTTAAGACTTCGATCGATAGGGAGGCAATTTAATATCCCTCATTTTCTATGGATAGTCATTTAGTAGTTCAAATATTTTTGCATTGGATATTATAATAAATGTACTGTCACATTTTCTTCTTCGTAGATCAACGTGTCAACAGAGTGAATCATTCAAAAAGCTTTTCACAAGTTTATTCTTATTTATATCCAATAACAACTGTCCATGTAACACCGCCTCTAGTTTTTGTGCTTTCGGATTTTAGTTTTTGAAAAGAACCAAAGTTATGGAATTCATATCGATGCAGATGCCATTCTTCATCTTCATTCTTTCAATAAACAGCAAACAGATGACTGTTGTTTTTATTTTTAAGAAATATTAAAGCGGGAATAGATTTATTTGCGTTCAGTCCGAAGTAAATATTGATTGCACACTGTAATAACTGTAGAATAAGAAGAAAAGAAGAAAACTCTGATTATTTAAATTCCCTAGAACGTGCACCATTCCAATGATAAACATTGCATTTTCTCCAACAAGATGAAAGTAATTGTGAGGAAGGTTTTCCGAGTTACGTAACATTCTGAATTAAAAACGAAGCAAACGAGCCCATGAGCACGACTACGGTCTGTTTCCATGCAGCTATTCTTAATATCTGTCATCTGGTGCGAATCCCGCTCCGCTCGGGGCGAAGCCGTCAGCTCTGGATGAGAGGTTTCCCAGAGGGACTCCGGGGCTCCGGAACCACCGCCAAAACCAACACAAGGGGAAACTTCCTTATGCTAGCTTTAATTCAAATGTGACAGTAAATTTGTTTTAGTTATTGAAATAAACAGCGATTATTGACCTAAAGGAACGTGGTCGTGGCTCTTTAGTTTTTAGCGTTTCGTCCATCCGAGAAGTGTTGTCGGCCGGAGCAACAAGCGGACGCCTGTTCTCAGATTGTCGAGCCCACTTGTGACTCCGGTAGCGCTCCCTGTCGACTTGTAGCTCCCGCTGTAACTCACTCAGAGCTCCGTCACCCGGAACATCTCACAGGAGGCCGAGAGGTTCGGCTCTCATCCGGTCACATCGCTTTGGCTTCCTTCTCCGTCCGTCCTGCACATTCCCTTCTTTCTGATCCATCAGTATCATGAATGTGTGTATTAATCTTTTTACATCACAATTAATTTAGCTTTTATCCGAAGCGACGTATAATCATGTTACAGTCATACACCTTAGATCAGGGGTCAGGAACCTTTTTGACTGGGAGAGCTATAAAAGCCCAATAATTCTAAATATATTCCATTGAGAGCCATATGGTATGTTTAACGTACAATTTTAATGCGACTTCTGGTGCTGCATGATGCTATGACATTACTTCTGCTGTCATTTGGCGCGCTAGAGAAAGTTACAGGGGGGCGGGCGGATATTTTTTTTTTTTTAACTCAAACTCAAAAGAGCCATATGCCGTCACCGAAAGCCATAGGTTCCCGACCCCTGCCTTAGATGCAGCTACAGGGAGCAACTTAGGGTTAAATGTCTTGCTTAAGGACACATAAGTGTCTTGCTTAAGGACACATCGACTAGGGTGGGGATTGAACCGCCAACCCCCTGATTGAAAGATGGACCCGCTGACCACTGACCCACATTCGCCCCTCTCAGATGCATTTAGATCCAAAGAGGAGACGGCAGACCAGAGGCACCTGCCTCCCGCCACAGAGGCCGATGAGACGGGGCCCAGAGACCAGGACCCGGGGGGGCCCTCTGCTGACCCTGAACACAGGTACTCAGATCTGCAGCGTTGTGTGGTTCTTCCTCTTGAACTGACACTTCTTTGTTAACTTAACTCTGCTTTGATCTATTTATCAGCAGTGTTCTACTGAACCACTCCCAAGGTCTTTTGTTCAAACGCCTTTAGACTTTTTACCTTCGCATTGAAAATGCAGAATTTGTATGTGTGCGTGCGTGCATGCTTGTTATTCACATAAGTCAAAAAGTATTAAACCTAATCGAATGGAATTTGGTGGGATGATGGTTATTATCCGGGGAGCATTTGATTAGATTTTGGGATCGATTGAGTCAAAGGTCAAGGTCATGAAAAGGTCAAGATCTTCTTGAATCGCATGCAATTTGGTGGGATAATTGGTTATTATCCGGGGACCATTTGATTAGATTTTGGGATTGATCGGGTCAAAGGTCAAGGTCATGAAAAGTTCAAGATCTTCTTTTCACCATAGCGTGGTTAATTTATATCCAATTGTCATGCAACTAATGCAAAATGTTCATAATTCAATGCCCAATCTTGTGATATGCGAAGGTATGCGCTCTACCGAGTGCACCTTCTAGTTTAGATTTAGATTTAGTATCTTTCTGATGGTCGTGTTTTATGGGGCATCTTCTGGTTCTGTTTGTTTCTCGTAGTGTGTTTCTTGTCTGTTGATGCTCTATGGACTGTCTGTTGTTGTCTGTGTGACTTGTTTAACGTTTTCTAATCTAAATCTATTTGCTCGTGTCTTTTCCAAATATAATTTGAAATGTTCTTCTTTGTTCTCCGCCGGGGGACCGACGCTGATCCTCAGGGAGTTTGTGGAGAAGCAGCAGAAAGTGCATGAAGTGTCCGAGCCGAGGCAGCCGCAGGTATATCCCATAATAGTCTATAAGTATGTACAGTGGCGTCCTGTGGGACAAGTGGCAGAGTAGACACCACTTATTAAAAAACATATTAGAGTAGACACCACTTATTAGTACATATTAGAACACCAAACCTGAAATGCAAAGATTTATTAATGTCACTTAATGTCAATTAAGTTGAACTGACAACGTCCACCAATTCTTTTAAACATGAAGAAAGTCTTTAATTTAATTTTAACCAATATTTCACCGAGCTGTTACCGAATAAAAATCTGAATAGGGAAAACATTTTTAGTCGATTGGTATTGAACTGAAATGAAATGTTTTTTTGCGTCATTATGTGTAACATCGCTCTGAGAATCTCAATCATGTTAAATACAGGAGAGGAGGGTCGGACCCATTAGAATGTAGCTTAACTTTTCATTGATGAAAACAAAACAATATTATCGCAAGTTCCCGAAAAAATATTTTCGAATATAAAGAAACCCAAATGATTTAAAAGAAAATACTAAAATGCACCCTATTAAATGCAAATATTAACATCTGGCTGTGCATCTGGAATGATCTTCCTTTCTTTTTCAGAATCTCGGTGAGATGATGAGGTTGACGGAGAGACGCGACTTCTTGCGGGAGCGTGAGGGCGAGTCCCTGATGGACAGAACACATTCGAAGGTCACCGATCAGCAGGAGGCCCCGCGGAGCGCTCCCCTCGGCCGGCAGCCGCCCGGCGGGGAGTCGACCTCTGGCCTCCAGAGGTGCTCCGCCAACCTGTCCGGGGTCTGTAAAGACGAGCCATCGCAGCTTGAAACCTTCCCGTCGCTGACCTCTCAGCCCGATCAGAGAGCGTTTGGGACTCCACAAAACCTTCGGCAGACCAGCGAGTCCAACCAGAGGAAGACCCCGACAGAGATCCAGGCGCTGGTCCGGGTCTGTAACCAAGAAACAACTCACTTCGACATTCCCGTCGTGCCCCGACCTGAGACTCCACCTCTCCCACTCGAACACATCCGACATATACAACATAACGCAGAAGATGAAGGGAGCCAATCACAAGAGAGCAAGTCCACGGAGAAATCCCACGTGAAAGAAAGAGAGGAAGGCGATAATGAAGAGACTGAAGGCAGAAGGAATCAATCCCTCTCTGAGCCGACACCCTGTGTTCACAAGCCTTTCAGGGAGAAAAGGGCGAGGCGCCAAGAAATGGAAATGGGGGGTGAAACGGCACGACTGACAGTTGACGAGGACGAGGTGAAAGGTCAGGTAGAATTCACGGCGCCTCCGAGGAAAATGCCCGTGAGCTCACGCGGTACCGCCTCAGAGGCTCTATGGGAACAATCCCCGCAGCAGAACAACACGCACAGCGCTGCGCATGAATCAAACTCCGTGCATCATTTAGACATCCGCCCCCCTGTGAGGGGCGGCAGGCGGTCCCCTCGGGCCTGGAGAAATCAGGAAATTATTGTTAGTTTTATGATCGTGGACGAACACATGGAGAGAGTCTCAAGCTGCAACGTGGAAACTCTCTCCCAATGCTGCGATGAAACACAAACACACTCTCTCTGCCAGTGCGGTAGGTCAAGGCCAGGAAGCAGCTCACACTGGGTCGGAGGTCAAAAGCAAGCTGCTTCAACAACAGCAGCAGCAGCAGCACCAGCGTTTGGTCTCTGTGCATCCAACTCAAGGCAAGTCGGGACACCTCTGCAACGCGGCGCTTTTCCCACACATTCCACCACCAGAAGCTCTACTGGTGGTGATGGTACCGGCAGGGAGGATGAATACAAGCCCCCCTCCCCGAGCCGCCGGCTTCCCAAGCCCCCGTCCCCTCCTCTCGGCCTCCGAGAGTCCCGTTTATATCTAACGGAGGGCGATTACGGCAGCGAGCCTGAGGAGGAGGAGCGGATGTTCCCGGAGTTCCCAAAACAGGACCGGAGCCGTGGCTCTTTATTGGGGCCTCAGCCACAATCCTCTTCCTCCAGCTCCAGCAGGGAGGACAACACTCGGGGGGATTCTCTTGGTAATTTTGACACATGTTTAAAGTAGCGATCTGGAAGATCTCTGTTTCCGTTCTCTTCGGCGATAAGCGATAAAATGAACGGTGTGTTTCATGATGTTTCGCTTCCGCAAACTGCGCTGCTGTTTATTTTTTTTCTTTCCCCTGGGAAACGTCACCACTCAGCCGGTTGACATGGTGGCCACACCGAGGGATCCGTCACTCAGACTTCCACATAGACTAGCATCGGAAATGTGTTTTAGGTTAATCCACTTTTCCGATAAAAACACTTGAATAGCCCTCATTTAAATCATTGGGTCCTTAACGTCTAGAGTTATTTTCTTTCTTCCGTTCATGTGAAGGAGCCTGAGAACGAGGCTGTGCCGGGAGGCGCTGTTTAAGGAAAGGATAGTCAGGGTTCGTACGGTCATGGAAAACCTGGAAAAGTCATGGAATTTTAAAATGGTCATTTCCAGGCCTGGAGAAGTCATGGAAAAAAACGTAAATCCTAAAAGTTTTGAAAAAGTCATGGAAATTTGTTATAATCACTTGTTCATTTGAGTTTGACTTCATGGAGTTTGAAATAATGAATATGTTTTTTAAAGAAAGACGCTCAAAATATAAGCCGGCGTACGCTTTCAATAGGCTACATTTTCTAAATTGTTCATGCTTATTCAGAGATTTCAGTTTGGTTATGAAAATTTGGTTTAACGTCCTGGAAAAGTCCTGGAAATCCATTGGTCAAGATGTGTAAGAACCCTGATAGCGCGCTTTGCTCTCCAGGCGTTAGATCCCATACATTTATCATTTTTAGAATTTGTTTTGCTTCACGTGCCACGGAGCAACTGGACGCTTTACCCAGCTCTCTGTTTACATCCACGAGCCCCATAAACGCCCCCAGTTCCCAATCCTGCAAATATAAGGGCTTTCACCGGTGGCCCATAGGCTCACGCCCCATTAGATAGTGACTCATTATTTAAATGAAAATCCTCTAGATTATTACTTTAACATATGTTCTGCTCTGATTTTGTTCAGTTCTTAAACAAAATAATGTGCCGCCTCTTACAAGTGACCGTTGTCTATTTCTTTATGTCCAGGGGCTCCGATAATGTTGACGAGCCACTCACTGAAACCGAGAAGGAAACCCGAGGGGTCAGACGCAACGAAAAGGGCCCAAACCCCCAGAGGACCCCTCAGGTAAAAACTGATATTCTGATCGCGTGCGAAGCAGATTCTTTATCGACTTCACATCGATCAACACAGCGTGAGGTCGCTCTCATTTGCATCAGTTCATGCAGAATGCAAGTTTGAGCTTCCTTTCTGGTTGTTTTCTGGTCATATCTTTGATTTTCTTCTACAGATGCCATATGATAGCACACAGGAAATGATGTGCACATCTTCACTAAGAAAGTCCCTTGAACTGTTCCAGTAATTCAGCATCATTGTATCAACAGAACTATCAGTTATACAGTTTACTGGTGACATTTCCTCAAACATTGAGATGGATTGCCAGGAAATTTGATGACAGATTTTTAAAATCCAGTGCCAATTTTGTGTAATTCATGACCAAATAAAACCTGCAACACTTAATTACAATAATTACATCAGCGTCAGCTTTAATTTGTTAACCTGTTAACACGCTAAGCTAAGATGGGGAACATAAGTAACTGTTGACTCTTAGTTTTTATTTTATGATTATTTAAATGTGTTTACATTATTTCCGCTGTGTTTATACGCAGAGAAAGAGCGGATCGGGACGATGAGGTGGAGGCCAGAGAGCAGAGCCGGGGCGTGAGGAACCAACACAGTCGGCACAAAACTGGGGAAGTCCAGGTCAGTTTTAGGGCGGGAGGAAACGTGTCCCGGCAGGCAGACACCGAGTGCCTCCAGATCTTTTTTTTTTTTTTTTTTCAATAACATGAAATGGTTTTTTGGGGCACTTTCGTGGATGGTCCGAAATCAGATTCCGGTCGGATCTTTGTTCTAACAGCAACACAGGAATTTCATTACGACGACCCTTAATGTCCTGAAAGTTTGGATGAAGTCCGCTTCAGCGACGCCGTCCTCTCGTGCACATCAGATGTCAAGTGTCCAGTCACCACGCAGCGCAGAGGTTTCCACGGTTACCTCCTCACCACACAGCACGCTGGGTCTTAGCGCTTCGGCGCATGCGGGTCAGCTCAGGACCGCGACCAGCTCACCCTGGAACTTACAGCGGGCACGTGAGACTAAAAGAATTAAGTAAATCCCACAAGAGGCATGCAGGATTCTTACGGTCATGGAAAACCTGGAAAAGTCATGGCATTTTAAAAAGGTCATTTCCAGGCCTGGAAAAGTCATGGAAAAAAACTTAAATCAAAAATGTTTTGGAAAAGTCATGGAAATGTGTTATAATTAAACCGAGTTTGAAATAATTAATATGTTTTTTAAAGAATGATGCTCAAAATATAAGCCGGCGTACGCTCTCAATACACAAAATGTTCTAAATTGTTCATGTTTTTACCGAGATTTCAGTTTGGTCATTGACATTCGGTTTAAAGTCATGGAAAAGTCATGGAAATACATTGGTCAAAATGTGTAAGAACCCTGGGCATGAGAAGTGGAGTAATTTCTCTTTAAAACGATACAACACTCGCATATCACTCAAGACGCAAGAATATTGATTTATGTGCTCTTTCGCTGCAGTCTTGCCTGACGGACGGCCTCCGCGTTTCACACGTTTACTGGCCCGTTTCACAACCACAAAGCATAAAGTTGTTCACACCTCCTCTCCTCGGCAAGCGAACCGCCGCCTTCTCATGAAATTACTTAGCTACATTATCCTGTCAGAGCTTTGCCTCCGTAATAATTCAAAGCTCCCTCCAGTGTTCCCTGAAACCACAGATAGCGGCCACACCCATTGGTCGGGGGCATGTTGCAGAACCGGTTTGACCGCGTTGAACTACGGTTTCATTGTTGTTCGCATTTTGTAGTAACAAGCCCGCAGCTCGTCGGCGGTGCTTTCAGGGACCACTTCAGCCTCTTCGACACAAGGATCGAGGGTCTGAAGGAAATGTGAAACCTTCCTCCACCGGGCGACAATAGATTGTGCAACTGTTGGAGATGATGTCGTACATGGGAAGCAGGACGCTGTTGGGAAATGACCTGGCACCTGAAAGAAAAGAGAAAAGGCTTTTCCCAGAAACGCTCTGGATAGAACATTAAAGTAAAGTAGAACTGAGAACCCACCTCTCTGAAGCAGTTTCAACAATAAGAACGTCTCAATGACGGTGACACAATCTAATCAACATGCATTTTCAAATTGATTCATTTGAATATTACTTTGGGCTGTTTACTTAAAGCCCCACTATGTAACTTTTCCACTTTAAAATAACAGCTTGAAAGAAATGGTGCCGCTACAATGACTTTTAATATGTTGATTTGCGCCTCCGCCACTGCCACCGGGGTCTGTGGGCAGAAAACTGCTGAATGTAAGATTTTTTGGCAGCCCGCTCCCTGGCTGTAGTACCCTCTCACTAGCGCCCCCCCCCCCCACACACACACATACACACACACACACACACACGTTAAATACCTGAAGGGGGCGCTATGTAGTTTTACAAGGGAAAAACTACATAGTGTCGCTTTAAATTGTCACTAAAATGTTGGGGATATCTGTTCGTTTTTGACATTAGACGATATAATGCAATTAGACCAAATGTATTCAGAAAATATTCAAGAGAGGTCAGTAAAAAACAAGGCATGGACATTGCACTGACAACAAGAGTTTATATATCCTACCCGTTCCAGCTGAAATCAAAATGTTTTATAAAAGGAAAGATCATATTATGATAATATAATTCTATTATTCTGCATTTTGACCTCCAACTTACTGTGAAATGAGACGAGTGTTGCACCAACTGAAAACAGATAAGTGAGTAGTTCAAGGAACTCAAATCAGCTTCAAGCTGCTTCCTGATAGAGAGCCCTGGCATCGGGTGTAGAGAAGTTAAACATGGTGTAAATCTGTGCAAACATTTACAAACATACTCCCACTGCCTCAAGTCAGCACCTGAGTCACAACTAGCTGTGTGTGTGTGTGTGTGTGTGTGTGTGTGTGTGTGTGTGTGTGTGTGTGTGTGTGTGTGTGTGTGTGTGTGTGTGTGTGTGTGTGTGTGGGCAGGCCCTCGTGCAGCAGATGGAGGCCCTTCAGCAGCAGTTACAGCAGAGAGAGAGTGACTGGCTTGAAGTTCGACACCAGCTGGAGGAGCTGATCAGAGAAAACTGTGAGCTGAGGAACAGACGAAGAGTTACGCCACAGTGCCGCCCAGTGGCCGGACGGTGTACTGCACAAACACACAAAGGACGGTCAGAGGTAAATATGCACGTGTTGTTCTTGTCTTCGGGTCACGAGTCTCTTGAATCATATCAACATCTCCCCCCTATATCATCCTGATTAATAGTTTTTAACTATTCGTATTTAACCCCAGATTGTGGTGGCGCAATAGATTTTTCTAAAGATGTGGGTGCGGTCAAAAGTAAAGACCCCCATGAGAAAAAGCAAAGATAAACTTTTTCACAGCTGACCAAGATTTTTCGTAGCAGACCATCGGGCACTCTTCTCTGAGCGATGTGATGGAGAGACTGCACCGATGAAATATTGGGCGGAGATTTTAGATTTTAGTTGGCTTATATCTTTTACGATTAAAAGGTGCTTACTCGTGCAATTACAAGTTACTGCATTTATTTTAGTTGTGGCTCACTAGCACAAATACTTTGAATGTTCATGATCAAGTGTATCACGGTAGTTGGATTTGTGGCTTACCAGAGGTGTTTTCTGTGAATATCACTTTTATAGGGCATGTTTGTTTTCTTTCTTGAAATATTACGACATTATTCGAATAATATTACAAAGTTTTTCACATAATATTTTAACTATTTACCGTCTTCCCAGCAAACACAGACATAAACGCATATGAGCTTGTTAATTCCAGAGGTTCTATATATTTAATATGTCATTGAGATGAATATACACAAAAGAGGAGGGAAGAGGGGGGGAAATGCCCGATATAACAGTAAATAATAAAAGTTGATCATATAGGAGAATAAATATTTAAAAATCAACACAGAATGTTTCAGAGCCCGACTGCATTATTTTCTATTACATAAAAAATATATATATATTATCACCTGGCACCTAAATTTGGTCGTTTCCTTCATTAATAAAGACTTCTCCACTGTAAAGAGGCTGCAGAAAATGTTGCTTAATTTCCATATTTAAGATCCGTAAATCCCAAACTGGACAAAACTCAAACACCGTGCTCACTGAGTTCACACTGACGAAGATGTCTTCATCTCCCGAGATGGAGCCGCTCCTCTCCAACGGGTGTGGCCCGGTGACTTCTGCAGAGCAGAAGACCAAAACAGTCACGTTCTTCAACGACGACATCAAACAAATTCTGGAAGATGGCAAAGTGGTGAGCGGTGTGCCTTTGTTCCTTTAACACATGTGTACAGATGTTGTTCTTTTTTTCGTTTGTTTTCGCATGGTTGTATTTCGGTGCTGCATTGACCTGATCTATGCATGTTGTGAACGTAGCTTTTCTCCATCTGGACCTCTCAGGTGTATTACTATGCTGCTGCGCAGACAACACACACCACCCACCCAAGCGGCGTGGAGGTCTTTCACTTCCCCAACAAGCAGATCGGTAAGACAACTCTTCACCTGTCATGTCATATAGTCCTCACCTCTAAAGCGTCTATAATTGATCATTTTTTCACAGCAATGTCTGAAATATAAAAAACATTACTTTCCCAGGAGAAACATCTTCATAAACATGTATTTAGTGATTTTTAGACTTGTAGAATTTGGCTGTTGAAAAAGATACAGTACACAACCTCACAATGATGTGAAAATCACCCACAAAACACAAACAGGGTTATGATGTTACATATATTACATAGTGGCCAAATTTGTGAATTTAGGAAGCTTTAAACGCTATTTTCAGAAACAGTGACAGTGAAAATATTATAACATGTTTAAGCCAAAAAAGTAGCCGGGAATCGAACCCCATCCCAGTAAACCAGGAGTACCATTACCAGTGCCTTTTTTCTTGTGGGTAATAATAATAATTTCTAGTTCCCCCCTCTAGTGGCTTAGCTGTCCACGCATGGATCAATTCAGCCCACTCTTTGATGGTAACAACCTTCTGATGGATTATGCAGGGGTTCAGTGCAAAGGTTTTCGGCAGCTGCATATAATATATATTTTTCCGATAAACGTAAACCTCCGTATTTATCAAGTCGATCTTGATGTTTCCCACTCGATCTTAAGGATTTTATAAAACTTGATCTTGTTATTATCCCTCATCTCGGTCAGATCCCTGACCGAGGCCTTTGTCTCATACATAAGTCATACGTACTATTAAAAGTAAGTAATAAAAAACATTAAAAGTAAGTCATACACATTAAAATAAAATAATAAAAAACATTAAAAGTTAGTCATACATATTAAAATAAAGTAATAAAAAACATTAAAAGGTAGTCATACACATTAAACTAAAATAATAAAAAATATTAAAAGTTAGTCATACATATTAAAATAAAGTAATAAAAAACATTAAATGTAAGTCACACGTACTATTAAATGAAGTAATAAAAAACATTAAAAGTAAGTAATAAAAAACATTAAAAGTAAGTCATGTATACTATTAAAAGTAAGAAATAAAAAAGATTTAAAGTAAGTAATACAAGCCATAATAATTTTGCTCAATGAGTACAGCGTTCCGATGTCACAAGAATCAATTTGCTGTGCAACGTAAAGTAATACGAAGGTGAGAAATAATCTACCTTATGCCTTTAAATCGTGTGCACATGTAGAACCCTGCTGCTCAATGTAAGCAGCTAAAAAAGGTTTTAAAACATATTTATATTTGGCGCCAAACAGCAACTTTACGGCCTTGAAGTTACACGCAGCGCCGCCTGAAAGACAAGGACGAAAGGCAATTTGCTTTTTTTGGGTTTAGGGATTGCTTCTCTCCATCTCCTCCCCCGTGTGCGTCAGGTGTTTGACAGGAAACACCGGAGCAGAGGATTGCGGCGCTGATATGAAAACACTCAGCGAAGGGGACGCCAAACATTAAAAACCAAAAAAAAGAGAAAAACGTTTATCGGGTCCCACGTTAACATGCATGAATCAAAGAAGTCAAGCATAAAAAAAGACCCTTTGCCGTGTGTTATGGTAGATGACGTGAACGTGGATGCTGAGGAACGGCAGTCCGGATGGTTCATATCCCATTTAATAATGAATGACTTTAACCATATTATAAATAATGACAATGTATATTTGACAAAAAGTATGATTACATTTACTTTGCGTGCGGCACTTTTCCGGGCTGCTCTTTATTCTGCATCAACAGAAGGAGACGTCAGAGGAAAAGCTGTAAATGACAACAGCTCATATAGTCTTTCATTTCTAATGCATCTCCAACAGAGACGCGACACCCGGGGGGGAAGAGGGAGATCTTATTCCCAGACCAGACCATCAAGTATTTGGAGCCCGACGGCAGCGAGAGGACGATCTTCCCCGACGGCGCTTCGGTTCACCTCTCGCCGTAAGACGGACGTTTACTACAGGATCTGCTTCAGGGTGTCTGTAGGGTCAGAAGGACTCGCCGTCTTTAAAGTGGCAGCCAACAGCTTTCCTCACGAGGTAGCCGAGGACAGACATCATGGAGTGTTGATATCAAACCCTTCACATTTTGTTGAGGGAATGGAAAAAACACATTATTCTAAAGTCTGACAGGTTCCTATCTAGTCTGCGTCTAATATTGAAACCCTCGTCTGGTAAGCATACCAAACTGCAACTACCAGCGTTATATTGTTCTGAGATGCCAATATGAACCTGTTGTTTTGATGCTAATCAGAACCTCTCTCTGATTGTGCTTTCTGGATCTCCGTCTCCTCCAGGTCAGGCGAGAAGATGCTGGATTTCCCCAACGGCCAGAGAGAAATCCACACCTCCCAGTGCAAGAGGAGGGAGTACCCCGATGGGACGGTTAAGACCATCTACCCCGACGGACGACAGGAAACCAAGTACGCGTCAGGCAGAATACGCACCAAGGAAAAGAGACGGAGTTACCGCCTGGCATCTTAAACCAACGTGTTCGTTGTGTGTGTGTTTGGGGGTGAAGCGATGGGAGGAAAGATCACAGACATTGTAGACACATTTGTATTTTACCTCCATATAGCTTATCATTTATTACTGATTATTAAAAAAAAGATCGACATGTGATATCCCGCAATAATAAATTATTATTATTATGACAAACAAAAAGGCTGCTAAACCTGCACACACAACACAAATTATTATTGCTGTAATGGTATACTTCCCAAAGCAGCCACAAAGGATGTAATGCACCCCCGACTAGTCTTCCTGGTCATATTCCTCCCATCCTCGGTCCTGTGTCTGGGTCTGAACACCAGGGATGCAGCCATGCAGCATCCTGAGCTGCAGCATGTGACGAGTCAAGATGTTTCCATCACGTTTCTCAGTGTAAAAAGATATATATCCCAATATCACAAATTTGCCTCAGAGGGCTTTATATCTGTATAAGACATCTCTCCCAAATCAAATCCAGTAATGGCTGCAGTACAAACAGGAAGAGGTGGGGGTTCATTTGGCAAAATGTTGGAGGAGCAGCTAATGTGCCAAACATGTAAACAAGGCGCATGAAAATGAACGCCCTTGCATTGTAAATCCGAGAAGCCAACACGCGTCACGCTGACAGGAAGATGGAACAGACTCGAGTTTCAGAGCTCAAATTCAATTTGTTCAACTTTATAACTTCATTATACGAAAACTTGAAAAAAACACTGCATTTGACAGATAACAAATGCACATGTAACTAACGGTCACTCATATTACAAGACGTTCACAAATGACTTAATATTGAAAAGACGTTTTATCCTTTAGAATTACATCCTTCCTGCAAGGTAAATGAAGGCTAGACTGGACAGGATGCTCTAAGCTCCGCCCACTGTCAGTCGTAGGTTTATGTACAACCAATAGCCGAAGAACGGCCTCCTCATTCATAAAAGCTTTAGACTAAACAATGTACATAGCTGCTAAAAAAACATGGAAGCAATACAGCCCCGACATCACAGGAGAACTATTTATGGAGAAACATGGTAAAGACTTTACAATACTTTCGCTTTGGTTAAAATAAGTTACATTTTGTGTAATCAGAATATGAGTCAACTTTGATAAACAAGACTTATGGATTTAATTATTGGCCATCGATTAAAAACTGTAGGTAATGTGTTGTGCCCGCTAAGTGACACATTCTGTAGCCCTCAGGTCTACAGTCACAGCTTTGACTCTCAAAGCCACGTCACCGGCTTGGTTTTGATCTGAGCAGGGTCGCCAGGCCGCGGTTTTGGGCTACTTTTGAAGTGTCACCGCGGGTTGAATTTTTTGTCCGCTGGTTCGGGTAGACCTATTTTGCATGCAAATTACATGAATATCTTTAAATAAAATATAAAGACTGCTTTTAATGCTGGTATACTAAACAGTTGGTGTCACTTTGTAGATTTTATAATACATTTGGCAATGATAAGGGCCCCCCCCCCCCCAATTACTTCTCGGGCCGCGTCGCTCTGCCGTGATGCTCGTCGACACACAAATGTAAACAAACGCAAATCAATTAGTGGTGTAAAGGATCATCCAGACCCATCGGGTCCAGTGTGTTAGTTCAGAGATATTTGGCTAGAAACAACAAGGCAGGATTGTATGCATTTTATTAAATCTCACAATAAATGCAGGTCAGCAAATGAAGATCACTGCGGTTTCCAATCATTTGGAAGAATAAAGTACTTTTAGCATAGGGAGCATAAAAAAAGTGAAGTCCAAGAGGGAGAGTCTATTGTTGGAAAACTCCCGTCTGTCATGACCCCGACACTGAACAGAGCTATGAGACGACAGTAGAGTGAAGAAGTTAACAGTGGTAGAGTTTGTTCAGTCTCTTGATATCCAGATCGCTGAGGCGTGTTCGCTGACCCATGTCCGCCCCACTCCGCTTGGGCACCACGGTCTTACCCCCATCTTGACTGAAGAAATACCTGAAATAAAAACATGCCAAAGCAAACAGTTAAAATATTTATCCCAAATGAACAAATGTAGAGGACATGCATCATTAGAACGGTCCAAATAAAAGAGGCAATGACTTACGGCCCATAGTGCATTATGGAGTCGATGTCATACGGCAGGTTCAGAGTGTTTCCCTGTTGCACCTTGAAGTTTGATTTTTTCCCTTTAAAGCAGAAATGAACAATTCATTTAGTCTTGGTCAGTCACGTCAATAGTCCAATTAAAAAACTGCTTGTGAAACCTTTAACCAAATAACACGATAATGAGTTTGCAGAAGCACAGCCAGACATTTGGGGTCAGCTAGTGAGTCTCAAAGAGGACATTGCATTAGAGGACACGTCCCACCTTCCACGATGCTCTCCCACTGCACCGTGATGTGCTCGTCCCGGTCCTCGCGGGTGTGTTCGTGGTGCAGACCCAGAGCGTGAATGAGCTCATGGCAGAGGTTCCCCACACTACACTCGCTGGCGTAATACAGCGGCTGTTCTCCTCCTTGACAACCGACGAAGGAGGCGCAGCTGGAGAGGGACAGAAAAAAGTCCAGTGTTTGCTTAGGCTTCTTCAGTCAAGCACCAGATTAAAACTTCAAGCCATACACCTCAATGTTTGTAGGCTGTGATCTACCTGCTAATGGCCACCTCAACATATAAGAGGAGAGATTAACTGACAACGTTTAGCAGCATCTTCCCATCAATAGTGTCCTCATTAAACACATAGCGGTAGTTAGTTGAACTATACTAGCATTCACTACTGAAGTCTAAATAAAAACATTAGAGCAACTGCTTTTGTACAGGGACAAGTCAATCAGACTTTGAGGGAAAGAAGAAACAAATCTCAGGCTATAAACAGTCCAAGATATGTGATTACAACAAGCCATGTTGACCTACTTTCAGTAAAATTTACTGTTAGTTTTAAGATGCTATTGATAAAAAAAATATCAGCTTGGCGTAATACAAGAAAGCCAAAATATGGATGAACTCACCCTTTGCTGTCTTGGAAGTTGATGAAGTTGAACTCCGTGGTGTGCGGTACGAAGCTAATGCAGGAGACATCCGATATCATCTTGAAGGCAGCGAGGATGCCATCTTTTCGGTTAGCTGTGGAGTGAAAGAAAAAAAAAAAAAAAGGTTGTAGGATCCGATTCTGCACTCGCCTTTATTGGGCAGAGAAGCCGACAAGAACGCACCCAGCGCATCACTGATGAAGTACGGCATGATGCCACCCGCCCAAAGGCTCTGCACAGCGTTCCTGTCCTCCTGCAACTGAAGATGGACATCTCTACTAGTGTCACACAACTGGGGTTCTAGTGCGTTAATGCCGATATTTTAATATCAAGTGCATTTCACCTCACTGAGATATCACTATTGCCCATCTTACCGAAGTCAAAATATCTCCCTCTTTGATGCTTGCATCATCTTCAAGTTCTACAAGAAGATGACAAAAAGTTGTCAATGTACATCATGAAAACGGTTGCATCTTTAATTACATACATTTAACATATTTTAAGTTTACCTTCCGCACTAGTCTTCCGCGAGTCAAGCATTAAAGTCACCGTCCCTGCAGAAATCTGAGAGCTTAAAATCACATCCTTCATTCAAAGATAAATTAAATATAGATGTCACCGACCTGCCTCAGGACCAGTCGCATTCTGGGTATGATTTAAAGAGACGACATCAACTGAGAGAAGAAAATGTAAAAAAACTGGTCATTTCAATTATTTAATTACTATTGGCCTGTAGGTTATATTAGGAGTAAAACATACAAGCCTTGACTGGCATCGTCACATTAAGCAGAGAAGTTACATTATCTATTGAAGGAAAAGGAAAGTCAAATGCTTCAATATTAGTGGACAACAAAATAAATAAGTACACATCAGTATAACAACCACACACCTGTAGCCTCATGGGTTGGATGAACAGGCACACCACCAACAGCTGTGAGGAAAGAGCAATAACTGGCTGTTAACATGCTCATTCGCATGAGTGTACACACACACACACACTTGTGCAAAGACACAGGAGACATCCTTTCCCTCCAGCTGCTTGCAGTTGGTCTGTGTGGCTCGCAATGATGTATAAACAAGAGTGTGTAACAATCACCTTTGATTAGCTTAATGTGAGGCACCTGTGTGACTGAGGCAGACAGATTATGAGGCAGCCTGAGCTCTGGAGCTGATGAAAGCAACCTGTTAACTTCTGGGAGTGATAGAACCATACATCTGATCACAAAAGTGTCTGCATTAGAAGATCCTCATGGCTTTTGTGAACATTTATGTATCCGGAAATATTTTTTGGGGTTTATAAATATATATGAGAGATTAATCCCAGTTCAGAAAGTTCTCCCATTTGCTTCAAAATGGTAGTCAGAATTACAATGGAGACGAATGAGCGGAAAGGTGGACTTGCTCCCTTGTATAGGCTTCTCTAGAAAAATCGGGAAACTGTTGGATTCCAGAGCCACATATTTAGACAAGGACAAGATTCCCTATTACTTTACTTAAAAATAATACCGCATTCCAACTAATGATTGTCAGATCATCACAACACATAATTTAAAGTCTTCAGTTCTTACCAGTGACCATGCAGATGAAAACCAGAAACCACATAGTGAAGCTGGACCTCAACAAAGACAGGAGCAGTGCTCACCAAGCGCCTCGGCGAACCTTTATCTGGAGGAGACGTGATCCAGCGGGCTTGCTGAGCAGGTGTGATCACTTCACACTGATTATGAGACAGGTGTTTGTCGTTATGCTCTTTCTTTCTGTGTCCTGCTAAAGCAAAGCTAATGACGTTTACAAACTCAAAGAAAAAGCCACTGAACCTTCCAGCTTCAATTACATTTCAGGGCAATGTGATAGTCCGTATCATCATATAAATACTTGGGATTCTTCATTGACGATTCTCTCTCTTTTAAACCTCACGTTCAGTAACTAGTGAAGAAGTTGAAGCTGAGGCTGAGTTTCTATTTCATAAATAAGTCTTGCTTTTCTTTTAATGATAAAAAGAGACTTGCTGCTACTTTTATGCCTGTGATTGATTATGGTGATGTCTTATATATGCATGCATCTTCTAGAAGACTTCACTCCTAAAGGTGCGTTCATCACGTCGCCCAAAACGCGTGCCTTTACTCGCTAAACCATTTGGCGCGTCGACACCATAAGCGTTGCGAAGCTCCGCGAGGGGCGGGGCTTATCTCTGTGTCTCGTCTCTGTAAAGAGCGTTATCATTTCCTTCATCCACCAGAATAACTAACCACTAGTTCTGCTTTATACTTGTTGTGGACATCCCAAACACTAACGCCCTCGTGTTTGGGTCCATGACTTCACCCGTAGGCTCAGACAGCTCGGTCACTTTCACCGATGAAGTTACTGTTACGTCTGAAAGACTTCCCCTTCCACCGCTACGAGAGCGGAACATCTAAACGCGTGCGTGTTATTGTGTTCATAACATTATAATACAGAATATATGTTATTGTGTTCATATCATTATTATCCTCCTTGTTCTGATTCCACAGCGAATCAGAACAATTCGCTCAGCGATGACGCGCGGACCAACTCAAAAGCTGATTGGCCCGATTGAAATTACCGCCTGAGAGTTTAAACATTTCAACGAGGGGCGACAATTGCGCCACTGAAAACGCGTCGCCCACATTGCGTCTCCCTAAACGTGCTGTCCGGAAAAATATCTCGTCTATCGCAGCCACACACACGTCTGTACATTGACTTTTCACGTGATTCAATCGCGCGAAAAAGAAGAAAAAAATCGCAAAGCTTTTGGTGTGAACGTACCTTTAGTTTGAGTTTTATTCATGCTGTGATTCTTTTTGTTTTTCTGTAACCGTTTTGTTGTATCGTCTGAAACTTTGTGTAATGTGCTACTGCCGTCTTGGCCAGGACACTCTTGTAAAGGAGATTTTAATCTCAATGAGGCATTTCCTGGTTAAATAAATAAAATTTAAGTAATCAAAACAAACTTAATATCCCTATTACAGAGCCATAAATCAAAAACTAGATGAAACTCAAACACCATATTAACAAGTTTGCACTGACGAAGACGTCCTCATCTCACGCGACGGTGCCGTTTCTCTCCAACGGGTGTGGCCCGGTGACTTTGACTGATAGGACGCGTGTAGTATATTTTCATTTACTTTGTAATATCAGTTTATATGAAATATTAAAACTCAGAACTCAGGTTTACAAATCTGTATGACATGCCTCGACTTTGGAAGAACACATGTAATCACGCCTGGGCGCAGGGACGTTAGTAGATAATTGCTAGAACATTGCTTGTTTTTGTCTTTAATTAGGGCCCAAAGGCCATTAAGATATGAACCTGGGGGTCCAACGGGTCTGGGGTCAAACTTAGTTGATCAGTCTTAGGATGAGGTAATTGTTCCACAAAGGCCGGTAATAATAAAACTCCTATTTCGTGTGTATAAAACGTAAGTTAAAAAGTATGTAAGTACTGTCGTCGACCGAACCTCTTCCAAACTGTTTAACCACACGACAAGCTGTAGGAGGAAAATATTTTACACACGCAAAGTAACTTCTGGAGCACAGAAGACCACATTCAATGTTAACAAACTAATTCTGGAAGATGGCAAAGTGGTGAGCTGCGTGGCGGCCTTTGTTGCTATCACACATTTTCAAAAGTACTTGTCTTTGTTTGCCCATGGTTGTATTTCGGTGCTGCATTGACCCGATCAAAGATGCAAATGTATGTCTCCATTTGGATCACTCTGGTGCATTTCTAGCTCCTCTGTCGGCCGTCTGCAGGTTTCAGTACAAGTGGGACAACGGTTGGTGCGTTATCGTTGTAAACTTGTTATTGTGCAGCTAAACACTCAATACTGAGGAATGTTGCTTGTACACCATTTGTGTAGTACATTTTAGAAAAAAGTAGCTTTACACTAAAAAAAAAAAAAAAAAAAACGAACAACTAGTGCATGTAGGAATATTATGGCCCTAGATGCTTTGTAACGTAAAAAAATAATAATTTAGACCCGAGATCATTTAGTGATGTAAAGGAGGGTCCAGGCCCATCGGGTCTAGTGTGATGCATTTAGTTCAGCGAGAAACAAGGCAGGATTTTATGTATTTTATTAAATCTCACATCACTGCAGGTCAGCAAATGAAGATCACTGCAGCTTCAGATTACCTAAAAGAACTAACTTCTTACAACGGGAACACAAGTAAAAGTCCAAGAGGGTCTGTATTGTTGGAGCACTCCCGTCTGCCATGACCGACACTGAACAGAGCTATGAGATGACAGTGGAGTGAAGAAGTTAACAGTGGTAGAGTTTGTTCAGTCTCTTGATATCCAGATCGCTGAGGCGTGTTCGTTGACCCATGTCCGCCCCACTCCGCTTGGGCACCACGGTCTTACCCCCATCTTGACTGAAGAAATACCTGAAATAAAAACATGCCAAAGCAAACAGTTAAAATATTTATCCCAAATGAACAAATGTAGAGGACATGCATCATTAGAACGGTCCAAATAAAAGAGGCAATGACTTACGGCCCATAGTGCATTATGGAGTCGATGTCATACGGCAGGTTCAGAGTGTTTCCCTGTTGCACCTTGAAGTTTGATTTTTTCCCTTTAAAGCAGAAATGAACAATTCATTTAGTCTTGGTCAGTCACGTCAATAGTCCAATTAAAAAACTGCTTGTGAAACCTTTAACCAAATAACAGGATAATGAGTTTGCAGAAGCACAGCCAGACATTTGGGGTCAGCTAGTGAGTCTCAAAGAGGACATTGCATTAGAGGACACGTCCCACCTTCCACGATGCTCTCCCACTGCACCGTGATGTGCTCGTCCCGGTCCTCGCGGGTGTGTTCGTGGTGCAGACCCAGAGCGTGAATGAGCTCATGGCAGAGGTTCCCCACACTACACTTGCTGGCGTAATACAGCGGCTGCTCTCCTCCTTGACAACCGACGAAGGAGGCGCAGCTGGAGAGAGACAGAAGCCGGCGGGGCAGGAGACGAGTTGCAGTACCACCAAAAAAAGCCCAGTTTTGGTTCAAGCTTCTTCAGTCGAGCACTAGATTAAAACTACAAGCCATACACCTCAATGTTTGTAGGCTGTGATCTACCTGCTAATGGCCACCTCAACATATAAGAGGAGAGATTAACTGACAACGTTTAGCAGCATCTTCCCATCAATAGTGTCCTCATTAAACACATAGCGGTAGTTAGTTGAACTATACTAGCATTCACTACTGAAGTCTAAATAAAAACATTAGAGCAACTGCTTTTGTACAGGGACAAGTCAATCAGACTTTGAGGGAAAGAAGAAACAAATCTCAGGCTATAAACAGTCCAAGATATGTGATTACAACAAGCCATGTTGACCTACTTTCAGTAAAATTTACTGTTAGTTTTAAGATGCTATTGATAAAAAAAAATATCAGCTTGGCGTAATACAAGAAAGCCAAAATATGGATGAACTCACCCTTTGCTGTCTTGGAAGTTGATGAAGTTGAACTCTGTGGTGTGCGGTACGAAGCTAATGCAGGAGACATCCGATATCATCTTGAAGGCAGCGAGGATGCCATCTTTTCGGTTAGCTGTGGAGTGAAAGAAAAAAAAAAAAGTTGTAGGATCCGATTCTGCACTCGCCTTTATTGGGCAGAGAAGCCGACAAGAACGCACCCAGCGAATCACTGATGAAGTACGGCATGATGCCGCCCGCCCAAAGGCTGTGCACAGCGTTCCTGTCCTCCTGCAACTGAAGACAGACATCACTACTCATGTCACACAACTGGGGTTCTAGTGCGTTAATGCCAATATTTTAATATCAAGTGCATTTCACCTCACTGAGATATCACTATTCCCCATCTTACCGAAGTCAAAATATCTCCCTCTTTGATGCTTGCATCGTCTTCAAGTTCTACAAGAAGATGACAAAAAGCCGTCAATGTACATCCATGAAAACGGTTTTATCTTCAAGTACATACATTTAACATATTTTAAGTTTACCTTCTGCACTGGTCTGCTGTGAGTCAAGCATTAAAGTCACCGTCCCTGCAGAAATCTGAGAGCTTAAAAATCACATCCTTCATTCAAAAATAAATTAAATATAAATGTCACCGACCTGCCTCAGGACCAGTCGCATTCTGGGTATGATTTAAAGAGACGACATCAACTAAGAAGAAAACGTAAAAAAAAAAAGAACTGGTCATTTCAATTATTTAATTACTTTTGGCCTGTAGGTTATATTAGGAGTAAAACATACAAGCTTTGACTGGCGTCGTCACATTAAGCAGAGAAGTTACATTATCTATTGAAGGAAAAGGAAAGTCAAATATTTGTATATTAGTGTACAACACAATGAGTAAGTGCACATTAATATAACAAACACACCTGTAGCCTCCTGGGTTGGATGAACAGGCACACCACCAACAGCTGTGAGGAGAAAGCATATGATAATGAACGCGCAATAACTAGAAAATGTCTGTTAACGTGCTCACGCGGCCATTCACGTGCATGTGTACACGCTTGTGCAAAGACACAGGAGACATCCTTTCCCTCCAGCTGCTTGCAGTTGGTCTGTGTGGCTTGCAATGATGTATAAACAAGAGTGTGTGACAACCACCTTTGATTAGCTTAATGTGAAGCACCTGTGTGACTGAGGCAGACAGATGAGGCAGCCTGAGCTCTGGAGCTGATGAAAGCAACCCGTTAACGTCTGGGAGTGATAGAACCATACATCTGATCACAAAAGTGTCTGCATTAGAAGATCCTCATGGCTTTTGTGAACATTTATATATATATATATATATATATATATATATATATATATATATATATATATATATATATATATATGAAAGATTAGTCTCAGTTCAGAAAGTTCTCCCATTTGCTTCAAAATAGAAAATGCTAGTCAGAATTACAATGGAGACGAATGAGCGGAAATGTGGACTTGCTCCCTCGTTTAGGCTTCTCTAGAAAAATCTGGGAAACAGTTGGATTCCAGAGCCACATATTTAGACAAGGACAAGATTCCCTATTATTTTACTTAAAAATAATACCGCATTCCAACTAATGATTGTCAGATCATCACAACACATAATTTAAAGTCTTCAGCTCTTACCAGTGACCATGCAGATGACAACCAGAAACCACATAGTGAAGCAGGACCTCAACAAAGACAGGAGTAGTGCTCACTAAACGCCTCGGCCGAACCTTTATCTGGAGGAGACGTGATCCAGCGGGCTTGCTGAGCAGGTGTGATCACTTCACACTGATTATGAGACAGGTGTTTGTCGTTATACTATTTCTTTCTGTTGTCCCGATTACATTACATTACATGTCATTTAGCAGGCGCTTTTATCTTGGGATGGGCGGATGAGGCCTTGTGAAGCGTTGAGGCTTTCTTCCTATTTGTACCGAAAAGGATTCGAAGCTTCGGGGCTTCACTTTGAAGAAGAACAGCGACATCTGGTGGCAGACTGGAATTAAAGCAGCCGTGTAACAGTGTGACCGAAGCACCAGAACAACACCTCAATGTTTCAATCTTACATTTCTGCAGTAAAAGTCAATTCAAGCTGCGTGTTCATTCACGGATTTCATGTTATATACAACCATTATCCATGTTGCTTCTGTTGTTTTTTTATATTGCAATAAAACTAATTGCCGGTTAATAATATTTAACGACGTGCTCATGATGGGATTCGATCCTCTCAACACCGGACGGAAAATATTTGACATGTGCATAACCCACTAGACTATGAACCAATATGTATTATATAGTACATTTTTTTATATATTATCAGGGCTCTAAAGTTTTATGCCAACAGATTTATAAATAGTAATTGTCCTTTATAGTTTATATTAGTGAGGTAAGATTCGATAGAAGTGGCCGTGCAACGTGCTTATGAACATGGGCAGTGATTTGTGCAACATTGTATTTTTCATAGATTTTTATTTAGAAATAATATTTTCTTCACTGTGCTGGGCTTCAGGCGGCTCCTTTTCTGGCTCACAATTTCCCCAGCCTTTGAACAAATTTGTTCACATGGAACAGATGATGCGGGTATACATAGATATATGGATGACAATTTCAAAAAGTGCGGATAAATTCTCACAATCTCAAAACTCACAAATATCACTATCTCAAAATTCTCGCTATCTCCTCTCACAAACCCCACATTGATGATTGACACTGTGGTTCTTATGTAGCAGAGTTAGGCGCTAAAAGCTTCAAGCTGTCAAGCGCGTCAAACCAATGAAACGCTTCGGTCACGTGACAATTGTCATTTGATACAAGCTCCGACAATTTGCGCCGACACACGCCGATTCATTAGACTGACACAAGCTTCGGCGCTTTGGTATCGTTTTCCCATATCTACTTTTATCCAAAGCGACTTACAATAAGTGCATTTAACCTAGAGTACAAACTTACAACAAGAATACAGAAAGTAACATTTCCTCAACATAGTCGAACTACAAAAGTACCTTAATAAGAGCTATTTAATTCAGTTTTCAATTCAATTCAGTTTATTTGTATAGCCCAGTTTCACAAATTACAAATTTGTCTCAGAGTGCTTTACAATCTGTACACATAGACATCCCTGACCCAAAACCTCACATCGGACCAGGAAAAACTCCCAAATAACCCTTCAGGGGGAAAAAAAGGGAAGAAACCTTCAGGAGAGCAACAGAGGAGGATCCCTCTCCAGGATGGACAGATGCAATAGATGTAATGTGTACAGAAGGACATATTTAGAGTTAAAATACATTCAAGGAATCTGACAGAGTTTATCAATAGTTCATATTTAGGCATATTCCACGATGGAGAGTTTGGAGACCTCCCAAGTGGAGGAGTGGGCGGAGTCCCAGCAGGGCAGTGGCACAGCTGGCGACAGGAACTCACGATCCAACCATCGAAGGTCCATCAGCAGATGGAATCTATGCCGTCTCATAGGGTCCGATGACCCCATGAGACGTGAAGTCAGAAGGACTCCGGGGAGAAAGCAGAGTGCCACTGAAGTGCTAATATGTGTTTGAATCCAGATATAGACGGAAAAGATGTGTTTTCAGTTTACGGCGGAAGCTGTAGAGACTTTCTGCCGTCCTGATGTCAGTGGGGAGCTCGTTCAACCACTGAGGAGCCAGGACAGCAAACAGTCTGGATTTCGAATGATTAGCTCGAGGTGACGGAGTCACAAGTCGGTTGGCTGTTGCCGAGCGGCGCGAACGTGCCGGGGTGTGCGGTGTAACCATATCCCCGGATGTAGACGGGGCCCGATCCGCTCAGAGCACGGTACGCCAGAACCAATGTTTTGAAGCGGATGCGGGCCGCCACCGGTAGCCAGTGAAGAGAGCGGAGGAGCAAAGTGGTGTGGGTGAATTTCGGGAGGCTGAAGACCAGTCGAGCAGCTGCATTCTGGATGAGCTGCAGAGGTCGGATGGTCTTAGCAGGTAGACCAGCCAGGAGGGAGTTGCAGTAGTTGAGGCGTGAAATGACCAGAGCCTGGAGCAGAACCTGTGCCGCCTTCTGAGTAAGAAGAGGACGTATTCTCCTAATGTTGTGCAACATGTACCTACAGGAACGCACTGTCGCAGTGATGTTGGATGTCAGGGAGAGTTGACTGTCTAGCGTCACCCCGAGGCTCCTGGCAGTCAGGGTAGGGGCCAACACGGAGCTGTTGAAGGTGGTAGTCAGGAGGAGCCTTTCCCTGGAAGGAATAGTAGCTTGGTCTTGTCAGGGTTGATTTCCAGGTAGTATGCCGACATCCACTGAGAGATGTCGGTCAGACAGGCAGAGATTCGTGCCGCCACCTGTGTTTCGGACGGTGGAAAAGAGGAGATCAGTTGGGTATTATCGGCATAGCTATGGTAGGAGAAGCCGTGCGAACGAATGACTGAGCCGAGAGAATTAGTGTACAGAGAGAAAAGGGGACCCAGGACGGAGCCTTGAGGAACCCCAGTAGTGAGAGGACAAGGATCAGACACAGATCCTCTCCAAGTTACCCGGTAAGAGCTTTTAGCTGCAGATATAGAGGCAGAGAGCCGCTCCTCTCCAACGGGTGTGGCCCGGTGACTTTGACTGATGGGACACGCAAAGAGCCAAATGCCTGATTTAATTTGTTATAGTAATTTAGTTTAAAAAGATCTAAAATGTTAACTAAAGATAAATCTTTATTATGATTTGAAGGAATGTTTATGTTAACATTTATAATTTGGTATTGTATTTAAAAGCTTAATAATTTGTTAGAATCTAAGCGTCCAATCAGATGACGTCACGTCACTATATCAGCTGTGCGTTGAGCTGTCAGTCTTGTTTTGAGTTCAGAGAGAGATGGAAGCGATATAGTTTTTTGACCGTGTGACTGTGTGACCTGTGAACCTGTAAACTTTACGTTTTTAGTAAACAACATTTTGTATGAAAAAGCCACTTGTGTCACACGCGTTTTCAATCAATAGCTTCAAAGACTGATCTCAAACGAGTGGTACGTAAGACCCCAGAACTAGACGGAGTGCCACTACAACCGTCATGTTCTTCAATGTCGACAAACTAATTCTGAAAGATGGCAAAGTGGTGAGATGTGTGGCCACCTTTTTTTCCTTTCACACGTCTGTATTTCGGTACTGCATTGATCTAGCCTGACGATGTCATGCTCAGAATACTAGTCAGAATATGAGTCTCCGTTAGGCTGTGATGATGGGGCGTGTTTCAACCAAACCAGGAAAGCAAATGCCTCTTCGCTCAATTGGATAGAGCTACAACCAATCAGAGCAAAGGAGTATGTGACGTATTTTAAGCGACGCATAGTTGTTGAACTCAACTGCACGCACACTGGAAGAAGCAAGCACCTTTTGATGACGTGGTTGGTTACGTTACTGTAGATCATCTGTCCATCGTATATAGCCCGCCCTGACAATTTTTGACCGGAGATAATTTCTCCCCAATGGAGCAATGGCAGACCCAACTTCCCGACCAATTCTTTTTAGGGCGGGGCTAAGTTCGGTCTGGTATCCAGGCTAGTATTGACCCGATCAAAAATGTGAATGTAGAATTTCTCCATTTGGATCACTCGGGTGCATTTCTAGCTCCTCTGTCGGCCGTCTGCAGGTTTCAGTACAAGTGGGACAACGGTTGATGCGTTATCGTTGTAAACTTGTTATTGTGCAGCTAAACACTCAATACTGAGGAATGTTGCTTGTACACCATTTGTGTGGTACACTTCAGAAAAAAGTAGCTTTACACTAAACAATGTACATACACATTTAGTAGAACATGTATACAAAACATCACAGCTAGTGCATGTAGGAATATTATGGCCCCAGATGCTTTTGTAACGTGTGTAAAAAAAATTAGAACCGAGACCATTTAGTGACGTAAAGGAGGGTCCAGGACCATCGGGTCGAGTGTGATGCATTTAGTTCAGCTAGAAACAACAAGGCAGGATTTGATGCATTTTATTAAAGCTCACATAAATACAGGTCAGCAAATGAAGCTCACTGAGCTTTCAGATTACCTGGAAGAAATAACTACTTCTTACAACAGGAACAAGTAAAAAAAGTACAAGAGAAAGAGAGTCTATATTGTTGGAGCATTCCCATCTGTCATGACAAACACTGAACAGAGCTATGAGACGACAGTGGAGTGAAGAAGTCAACAGTGGTAGAGTTTGTTCAGTCTCTTGATATCCAGATCGCTGAGGTGTGTTCGCTGACCCATGTCCGCCCCACTCCGCTTGGGCACCACGGTCTTACCCCCATCTTGACTGAAGAAGTACCAGAAAAAAAAAAAAAAAAAAAAAAAAGTGCCTTTAATGATAGCCAAAGAATTGAGAGTTTAATCATTATTGTATGTAGATGACATGCATCATTAGAACGGTCCAAATAAAAGAGGCAATGACTTACGGCCCATAGTGCATTATGGAGCCGATGTCATACGGCAAGTTCAGAGTGTTTCCCTGTTGCACCTTGAAGTTTGATTTTTTCCCTTTAAAGCAGAAATGAACAAGTCATTTAGTCTTGGTCAGTCACATCAATAGTCCAATTAAAAAAACTGCTTGTGAAACCTTTAACCAAATAACACGATAATGAGTTTGCAGAAGCACAGCCAGACATTTGGGGTCAGCTAGTGAGTCTCAAAGAGGACATTGCATTAGAGGACACGGCCCACCTTCCACGATGCTCTCCCACTGCACCGTGATGTGCTCGTCCCGGTCCTCGCGGGTGTGTTCGTGGTGCAGACCCAGAGCGTGACTGAGCTCATGGCAGAGGTTCCCCACTCCACACTCGCTGGCGTAATACAGCGGCTGTTCTCCTCCTTGACAACCGACGAAGGAGGCGCAGCTGGAGAGGGACAGAAAAAAGCCCAGTGTTGGCTTAGGCTTCTTCAGTCAAGCACCAGATTAAAACTTCAAGCCATACGCCTCAATGTTTGTAGGCTGTGATCTACCTGCTAATGGCCACCTCAACATATAAGAGGAGAGATTAACTGACAACGTTTAGCAGCATCTTCCCATCAATAGTGTCCTCATTAAACACATAGCGGTAGTTAGTTGAACTATACTAGCATTCACTACTGAAGTCTAAATAAAAACATTACAGAGCAACTGCTTTTGTACAGGGACAAGTCAATCAGACTTTGAGGGAAAGAAGAAACAAATCTCAGGCTATAAACAGTCCAAGATATGTGATAACAAGCCATGTTGACCTACTTTCAGTACAATTTACTGTTAGTTTTAAGATGCTATTGATAAAAAAAAAAAAATATATATATATATATATATATATATATATATATATATATATATGAGCTTGGCTTAATACAAGAAAACCCAAATATGGATGAACTCACCCTTTGCTGTCTTGGAAGTTGATGAAGTTGAACTCTGTGGTGTGCGGTACGAAGCGAATGCAGGAGACATCCGATATCATCTTGAAGGCAGCGAGGATGCCATCTTTTCGGTTAGCTGTGGAGTGAAAGAAAAAAAAAAAAAGAAAAAAAAAGTTGTAGGATCCGATTCTGCACTCGCCTTTATTGGGCAGAGAAGCCGACAAGAACGCACCCAGTGCATCACTGATGAAGTACGGCATGATGCCACCCGCCCAAAGGCTCTGCACAGCGTTCCTGTCCTCCTGCAACTGAAGACGGACATCTCTACTAGTGTCACAACTGGGGTTCTAGTGCGTTAATGCCGATATTTTAATATCAAGTGCATGTCACCTCACTGAGATATCACTATTCCCCCATCTTACCGAAGTCAAAATATCTCCCTCTTTGATGCTTGCATCGTCTTCAAGTTCTACAAGAAGATGACAAAAAGCTGTCAATGTACATCATGAAAACGGTTTTATCTTCAAGTACATACATTTAACATATTTTAAGTTTACCTTCTGCACTAGTCTTCCGCGAGTCAAGCATTAAAGTCACCGTCCCTGCAGAAATCTGAGAGCTTAAAATCACATCCTTCATTCAAAGATAAATTAAATATAGATGTCACCGACCTGCCTCAGGACCAGTCGCATTCTGGGTATGATTTAAAGAGACGACATCAACTGAGAGAAGAAAATGTAAAAAAACTGGTCATTTCAATTATTTAATTACTATTGGCCTGTAGGTTATATTAGGAGTAAAACATACAAGCCTTGACTGGCATCGTCACATTAAGCAGAGAAGTTACATTATCTATTGAAGGAAAAGGAAAGTCAAATGCTTCAATATTAGTGGACAACAAAATAAATAAGTACACATCAGTATAACAACCACACACCTGTAGCCTCATGGGTTGGATGAACAGGCACACCACCAACAGCTGTGAGGAAAGAGCAATAACTGGCTGTTAACATGCTCATTCGCATGTGTACACACACACACACACACTTGTGCAAAGACACAGGAGACATCCTTTCCCTCCAGCTGCTTGCAGTTGGTCTGTGTGGCTCGCAATGATGTATAAACAAGAGTGTGTAACAATCACCTTTGATTAGCTTAATGTGAGGCACCTGTGTGACTGAGGCAGACAGATTATGAGGCAGCCTGAGCTCTGGAGCTGATGAAAGCAACCTGTTAACTTCTGGGAGTGATAGAACCATACATCTGATCACAAAAGTGTCTGCATTAGAAGATCCTCATGGCTTTTGTGAACATTTATGTATCCGGAAATATTTTTTGGGGTTTATAAATATATATGAGAGATTAATCCCAGTTCAGAAAGTTCTCCCATTTGCTTCAAAATGGTAGTCAGAATTACAATGGAGACGAATGAGCGGAAAGGTGGACTTGCTCCCTTGTATAGGCTTCTCTAGAAAAATCGGGAAACTGTTGGATTCCAGAGCCACATATTTAGACAAGGACAAGATTCCCTATTACTTTACTTAAAAATAATACCGCATTCCAACTAATGATTGTCAGATCATCACAACACATAATTTAAAGTCTTCAGTTCTTACCAGTGACCATGCAGATGAAAACCAGAAACCACATAGTGAAGCTGGACCTCAACAAAGACAGGCGCAGTGCTCACCAAACGCCTCGGCCGAACCTTTATCTGGAGGAGACGTGATCCAGCGGGCTTGCTGAGCAGGTGTGATCACTTCACACTGATTATGAGACAGGTGTTTGTCGTTATGCTCTTTCTTTCTGTGTCCTGCTAAAGCAAAGCTAATGACGTTTACAAACTCAAAGAAAAAGCCACTGAACCTTCCAGCTTCAATTACATTTCAGGGCAATGTGATAGTCCGTATCATCATATAAATACTTGGGATTCTTCATTGACGATTCTCTCTCTTTTAAACCTCACGTTCAGTAACTAGTGAAGAAGTTGAAGCTGAGGCTGAGTTTCTATTTCATAAATAAGTCTTGCTTTTCTTTTAATGATAAAAAGAGACTTGCTGCTACTTTTATGCCTGTGATTGATTATGGTGATGTCTTATATATGCATGCATCTTCTAGAAGACTTCACTCCTAAAGGTGCGTTCATCACGTCGCCCAAAACGCGTGCCTTTACTCGCTAAACCATTTGGCGTGTCGACACCATAAGCGTTGCGAAGCTCCGCGAGGGGCGGGGTTTATCTCTGTGTCTCGTCTCTGTAAAGAGCGTTATCATTTCCTTCATCCACCAGAATAACTAACCACTAGTTCTGCTTTATACTTGTTGTGGACATCCCAAACACTAACGCCCTCGTGTTTGGGTCCATGACTTCACCCGTAGGCTCAGACAGCTCGGTCACTTTCACCGATGAAGTTACTGTTACGTCTGAAAGACTTCCCCTTCCACCGCTACGAGAGCGGAACATCTAAACGCGTGCGTGTTATTGTGTTCATAACATTATAATACAGAATATATGTTATTGTGTTCATATCATTATTATCCTCCTTGTTCTGATTCCACAGCGAATCAGAACAATTCGCTCAGCGATGACGCGCGGACCAACTCAAAAGCTGATTGGCCCGATTGCGAAATTACCGCCTGAGAGTTTAAACATTTCAACGAGGGGCGACAATTGCGCCACTGAAAACGCGTCGCCCACATTGCGTCTCCCTAAACGTGCTGTCCGGAAAAATATCTCGTCTATCGCAGCCACACACACGTCTGTACATTGACTTTTCACGTGATTCAATCGCGCGAAAAAGAAGAAAAAAATCGCAAAGCTTTTGGTGTGAACGTACCTTTAGTTTGGGTTTTATTCATGCTGTGATTCTTTTTGTTTTTCTGTAACCGTTTTGTTGTATCGTCTGAAACTTTGTGTAATGTGCTACTGCCGTCTTGGCCAGGACACTCTTGTAAAGGAGATTTTAATCTCAATGAGGCATTTCCTGGTTAAATAAATAAAATTTAAGTAATCAAAACAAACTTAATATCCCTATTACAGAGCCATAAATCAAAAACTAGATGAAACTCAAACACCATATTAACAAGTTTGCACTGACGAAGACGTCCTCATCTCACGCGACGGTGCCGTTTCTCTCCAACGGGTGTGGCCCGGTGACTTTGACTGATAGGACGCGTGTAGTATATTTTCATTTACTTTGTAATATCAGTTTATATGAAATATTAAAACTCAGAACTCAGGTTTACAAATCTGTATGACATGCCTCGACTTTGGAAGAACACATGTAATCACGCCTGGGCGCAGGGACGTTAGTAGATAATTGCTAGAACATTGCTTGTTTTTGTCTTTAATTAGGGCCCAAAGGCCATTAAGATATGAACCTGGGGGTCCAACGGGTCTGGGGTCAAACTTAGTTGATCAGTCTTAGGATGAGGTAATTGTTCCACAAAGGCCGGTAATAATAAAACTCCTATTTCGTGTGTATAAAACGTAAGTTAAAAAGTATGTAAGTACTGTCGTCGACCGAACCTCTTCCAAACTGTTTAACCACACGACAAGCTGTAGGAGGAAAATATTTTACACACGCAAAGTAACTTCTGGAGCACAGAAGACCACATTCAATGTTAACAAACTAATTCTGGAAGATGGCAAAGTGGTGAGCTGCGTGGCGGCCTTTGTTGCTATCACACATTTTCAAAAGTACTTGTCTTTGTTTGCCCATGGTTGTATTTCGGTGCTGCATTGACCCGATCAAAGATGCAAATGTATGTCTCCATTTGGATCACTCTGGTGCATTTCTAGCTCCTCTGTCGGCCGTCTGCAGGTTTCTGTACAAGTGGGACAACGGTTGGTGCGTTATCGTTGTAAACTTGTTATTGTGCAGCTAAACACTCAATACTGAGGAATGTTGCTTGTACACCATTTGTGTAGTACATTTTAGAAAAAAGTAGCTTTACACTAAACAATGTCCATACATGTTTAGTAGAACATGTATACAATACAGCCTAAAAAAAAAAAAAAAAAAACGAACAACTAGTGCATGTAGGAATATTATGGCCCTAGATGCTTTGTAACGTAAAAAAATAATAATTTAGACCCGAGATCATTTAGTGATGTAAAGGAGGGTCCAGGCCCATCGGGTCTAGTGTGATGCATTTAGTTCAGCGAGAAACAAGGCAGGATTTTATGTATTTTATTAAATCTCACATCACTGCAGGTCAGCAAATGAAGATCACTGCAGCTTCAGATTACCTAAAAGAACTAACTTCTTACAACGGGAACACAAGTAAAAGTCCAAGAGGGTCTGTATTGTTGGAGCACTCCCGTCTGCCATGACCGACACTGAACAGAGCTATGAGACGACAGTGGAGCGAAGAAGTTAACAGTGGTAGAGTTTGTTCAGTCTCTTGATATCCAGATCGCTGAGGCGTGTTCGTTGACCCATGTCCGCCCCACTCCGCTTGGGCACCACGGTCTTACCCCCATCTTGACTGAAGAAATACCTGAAATAAAAACATGCCAAAGCAAACAGATTTAAAATATTTATCCCAAATGAACAAATGTAGAGGACATGCATCATTAGAACGGTCCAAATAAAAGAGGCAATGACTTACGGCCCATAGTGCATTATGGAGTCGATGTCATACGGCAGGTTCAGAGTGTTTCCCTGTTGCACCTTGAAGTTTGATTTTTTCCCTTTAAAGCAGAAATGAACAAGTCATTTAGTCTTGGTCAGTCACGTCAATAGTCCAATTAAAAAACTGCTTGTGAAACCTTTAACCAAATAACAGGATAATGAGTTTGCAGAAGCACAGCCAGACATGTGGGGCCAGCTAGTGAGTCTCAAAGAGGACATTGCATTAGAGGACGCGTCCCACCTTCCACGATGCTCTCCCACTGCACCGTGATGTGCTCGTCCCGGTCCTCGCGGGTGTGTTCGTGGTGCAGACCCAGAGCGTGAATGAGCTCGTGGCAGAGGTTCCCCACTTTACACTTGCTGGCGTAATACAGCGGCTGTTCTCCTCCTTGACAACCGACGAAGGAGGCGCAGCTGGAGAGAGACAGAAGCCGGCGGGGCAAGAGACGAGTTACAGCACCACCAAAAAAAGCCCAGTTTTGGTTCAAGCTTCTTCAGTCGAGCACTAGATTAAAACTACAAGCCATACACCTCAATGTTTGTAGGCTGTGATCTACCTCCTAATGGCCACCTCAACATAAAAGAGGAGTTTAACTGACAACTTTCAGTAGCATCTTCCCATCAATAGTGTCCTCATTAAACACATAGCGGTAGTTAGTTGAACTATACTAGCATTCACTACTGAATTCTAAATAAAAACATTACAGCGCAATTGCTTTTGTACAGGGACAATTCAATCAGACTTTGAGGGAAAGAAACAAATCTGTCCAAGAGATGTTATCACAACAAGCCATGTTGACCTACTTTCAGTACAATTTACCATTAGTTTTAAGATGCTATTGATAAAAGAAAAAAAATCATATCCATTAAATATCATTTTGGCTTAATACAAGAAAACCCAAATATGGATGAACTCACCCTTTGCTGTCTTGGAAGTTGATGAAGTTGAACTCTGTGGTGTGCGGTACGAAGCTAATGCAGGAGACATCCGAAATCATCTTGAAGGCAGCGAGGATGCCATCTTTTCGGTTAGCTGTGGAGTGAAAGAAAAAAAAAAAAGTTGTAGGATCCGATTCTGCACTCGCCTTTATTGGGCAGAGAAGCCGACAAGAACGCACCCAGCGCGTCACTGATGAAGTACGGCATGATGCCACCCGCCCAAAGGCTGTGCACAGCGTTCCTGTCCTCCTGCAACTGAAGACAGACATCACTACTCATGTCACACAACTGGGGTTCTAGTGCGTTAATGCCAATATTTTAATATCAAGTGCATTTCACCTCACTGAGATATCACTATTCCCCATCTTACCAAAGTCAAAATATCTCCCTCTTTGATGCTTGCATCGTCTTCAAGTTCTACAAGAAGATGACAAAAAGCTGTCAATGTACATCCATGAAAACGGTTTTATCTTCAAGTACATACATTTAACATATTTTAAGTTTACCTTCTGCACTGGTCTGCTGCGAGTCAAGCATTAAAGTCACCGTCCCTGCAGAAATCTGAGAGCTTAAAAATCACATCCTTCATTCAAAAATAAATTAAATATAAATGTCACCGACCTGCCTCAGGACCAGTCGCATTCTGGGTATGATTTAAAGAGACGGCATCAACTGAGTGAAGAAAACGTAAAAATCTGGTCATGTCAATTATTTAATTACTTTTGGCCTGTAGGTTATATTAGGAGTAAAACATACAAGCCTTGACTGGCGTTGTCACATTAAGCAGAGAAGTTACATTATCTATTGAAGGAAAAGGAAAGTCAAATACTTCAATATTAGTGGACAACAAAATAAATAAGTACACATCAGTATAACAACACACCTGTAGCCTCCTGGGTTGGATGAACAGGCACACCACCAACAGCTGTGAGGAGAAAGCATATGATAATGAACGCGCAATAACTAGAAAATGGCTGTTAACGTGCTCACGCGGCCATTCACGTGCATGTGTACACGCTTGTGCAAAGACACAGGAGACATCCTTTCCCTCCAGCTGGTCTGTGTGTGTCTCACAATGATGTATAAACAAGAGTGTGTGACAACCACCTTTGATTAGCTTAATGTGAAGCACCTGTGTGACTGAGACAGACAGATTATGAGGCAGCCTGAGCTCTGGAGCTGATGAAAGTAACCTGTTAACTTTTGGGAGTGATAGAACCATACATCTGATCACAAAAGTGTCTGCATTAGAAGATCCTCATGGCTTGCTCCCTCGTTTAGGCTTCTCTAGAAAACTCAGGGAAACTGTTGGATTCCAGTGTCACGCGTTTAGACAAAGACAAGATTCCCTATTACTTTAAAATAATGCAGCATTCCAACTAATGATTATCAGATAATCACAGCTCAGCTCAATACAGAGTTTGAAGGCTTCAGTTCTTACCAGTGACCATGCAGATGAAAACCAGAAACCACATATTGAAGCAGGACCTGAACAAAGACAGGAGCAGTGCTCACTAGACGCCTCGGCCGAACCTTTATCCGGAGGAGACGTGATCCAGTGGGCTTGCTGAGCAGGTGTGATCACTTCACACTGATTATGAGACAGGTGTTTTTGTCGTTATACTCTTTCTTTCTGTTGTCGTGCTTCTATTCTCAGCTTTTAATGATTGCTTCTCAATTGGGCTAAAAAGTAACCAAAGTCAGTCCTGAAGTCTTAATAGTTTGGTGTAACGTTAAACCGTCCATTAAAACGGGCCTCCATCTCGTTTCTCAAGGAGGTTTCAGTGGATGTGATGGGGTACAAAGTCCATCCGTCCAGTTCTGTGAAAATCCAGTTATTCAATTCAATTCAGTTTATTTCATATAGCCCCATATCATAAATTATTAATTTGCTGCGGTGGGCTTTACAATCTGTACACATACGACATCTCGTCCCAGGACCTCACATCGGATCAGGAAAAATTCCCAAAGAATAGAAAAAAACTTTCAAAGGGAAAAAAGGAAAGACACTTTCAGGAGAGCAAACAGAGGAGGATCCCTCTCCCAGGATGCACAGAAGCAATAGATGTCATGTGACCAGAAGGAATCATTACACATTGTTGGGCAGAGTGGGCAGAGTATCAGCAGGGCCATGGCATCTGACCCAGTTAAGTCCTATAGAGACGTGAATTCAAAAGGACGCCGTGGAGGAAGCAGAGTTAGTAATGTGCAATGGAGATGAAAATGCGTCCATAAGTAGAGAGAGAAAAGGAGAGAGGTGCTCAGTGTATCCTAAACGTCCCCCAGCAGCTATAAGCCTATAGCAGCATATCTAGGGGCTGGACCAGGTGAACCTGAGTCAACCCTAACTATAAGACAATCAAAGAGGAAAGTCTTCAGTCTACTCTTGCATAAGGTGACTGTCTCTGCCTCCTGGACTGAAGATGGAAGCTGGTTCCATAAAAGAGGAGCTTGATAACTGAAGGCTCTGGCTCCCATCCTACTTTGTAAGACTCTAGGAACCACAAGTAGCCCCACATTTAGTGAGTGCAGCTCTCTAGTGGGCCAATATGGTAGTACAAGCTCCTCAAGATAGGATGGAGCATCACCAATCAAGGCTTTGTAGGTGAGGAGAAGAATTTTAAAAGTGATTCTTGATTTTACAGGGAGCCAGTGGAGAGAAGCTAGTACAGGAGTCATGTGATCTCTCTTCTTAGTTTTAGTGAGAACACGAGCTGCAGCATTCTGGATCAACTGGAGGGACCTACAAGACTTATTTGAGCAGCCTGATAAAAAGGAGTTGCAGTAATTCAGTCTAGAAGTAAAGAATGTGTGAACCAGTTTTTCTGAATCTTTTTGAGACTGATTTTTAAAATATTGCGTCGATGAAAAATGCAGTCCTTGAGATTTGCTTCACGTGGGAGTAAAAGGACAAGTCCCGATCAAAGATAATGGTGAGATTCTTTACAGTGGTGTTGGATGTTAGAGCAATGCCATCAACAGAAACTACATCAACAGGTAATTGATCTCTGAGGTGTTCAGGGCCGAGTAAAACAACTTCAGTTTTGTTTAACATCAAGAAGTTGCAGGTCATCCATATTTTTATCTCTTTGAGACATGCTTGAATTTTACTGAGTTGGTTGGTCTCCTCTGGTTTTATCGATAGATATAATTGAGTGTCATCTGTGTAACAATGAAAGTTTATGGAGTGTTTCCTGATAATATTGCCCAAAGGAAGGATATATAAGATAAATAAAATTGGTCCAAGCACAGAACCATGAGGAACTCCGTGACTAACGTTGGTGGTCATCGAGGCTTCATCGTTTACAAATACAAACTGAGATCGATCTGATAAATAGGATTCAAACCAACTGAAATGCCAATCGACTGATCCTGTCTCTGTAATAGGAAGTCATGGACAGTAGTGTCGAACACAGTACTAAGGTCTAACAAGACCAGTACAGAGATGAGTCCATCTGATGCCATTAGGCGATCATTTGTAATTTTCACCAGTGCTGTGGTGTTTTCTAAATCCTGACTGAAACTCCTCAAATAAACTATTATGTAGAAAATCACACAACTCAACTGGTGTGCGATCACTTTCTCATGGATTTGAGAGGAAAAGGAGGTTAGAGATCAGTCTGTAGTTCGCCAACACCTCTGGATCCAGAGTGGGCTTCTTCAGGAAAAGTTTACTTACAGGTACTTTGAAGGAATATGGTACGTGGCCTGTTAACAAAGACACATTGATAATATCTAGAGAACTGCCAATTAAAGGCAGAATGCCTTTAAGCAGTCTTGTAGGGATGGGGTCCAGGAGACAGGTAGACGGTTTAGAAGTAGAAACCGTTGAAGACAATTGGTCAAGGTTGATGGGAGAAAAGCCATCTAAATATACACCAGGGCGAAGGCTATTCCACTTGACAGATCGGCACTGGTTATGGGCAACCGATAATTAATCTTGCCTCTAGTTAGAATCTTTTCATTGAAGTTCATGGAGTCAGTACAATTTTTTGGAAGCCTACACATGGTGCCTTATGTATGGCTTCATTTAGCTGGGTTAGCACATCCTGAGTTAATATTTCACTTTTCTTTGTGGCAGATGATGCTGACATGGGTATTTGCTTTATCTCATCACAAAGCTCTTGTTTTGGTTTTCCATCAAGTAATGTTTCAGCAACGACACTCATGCATTCTTTGACAAGCCCTCCATCAGTAAATGGCTTTTTGTGTTGCCCCAAAATCCAACAACTCTGAGGGAACACTCATGAGTTGTTGGGCAGTGAACATGTGGCTCAGGGTCCTGGTTGTTCATATTGGGCTGTGAGGCCACTTCTGTGATCTCACTTCGGATTTGAGTGGGTTTGTTTGTTCAAAACCTTTATGTTTTGTCTCATGGCTTTTCACATTGCCACTTTTAATAAGTGCCACGGTTTCTGAACATATAAGACACACTGGTGTTGTGCTCCCTGTGGGAAGTATGAACAGAAAAGAGTATGTCCATTCCGGATTAAATGCTCTATTTTCTCTGTCAACTTTTCTTTTTTTGGAGAGCGACATTTGTTCCTTATGTCTCTCCCTTTCGCTGTCTCACTCGACTTGTTAACTTTCTCCGGCACAGTCCGTTTATCTCCCTTTGTTTTCTAAATGTATCGCTATCTTTTTCTTTCTACCGTTTCAATGTGTAACCTGCATCTAACTTTCTCATATGCGCAGCGCTGTCTGTTGAGACGTAATGTTAACCGCCGAGAATGCATAGATTTGATTGGCTGAGTGGTATCACGTGGGATGGCTTAACTCTCATGCAATTGGTCTGTGCGTTTCCACATCCACTAAACCACTACCGTAAAGACTGAAAAGGCTGCACCGCCGGTTACAAAAATATATATACCTCTCCACTTGACAGCTTGCTAGCTAACATTAGCTTCCGAGGAGCGCAGCGCGAGCCCATCAGTTCCAGAAGAGGTGCAGCGCCGATGCCAACAGCTGGCATCGGCGCTCACGGTACTTTAAAAAAAAAAAAAAAGACGGTATTTTGATATTGAGTACTGAAAGGTACCGTAAGTATCGGTTCTTGTGACATCCCTACTGGCTACAGTGCTAAAGAGATACCTGGTGTTGTTCTTATTTTTCTCTATTACTGATGAGTAATAGGCTGCTCTGGCATTACCAATGGCCTTGTTTTTCCCTATCCCGCTTAGTCCAATATATTTTTAGACTAAGCAGACATCTCTCGAGATCGCCCCGCTCCTCTCCAACGGGTGTGGCCCGGTTACTTTGACTGACGGGAACGCAAAGTCACTTCTGCAGAGCAGAAGACCAAATGTCACGGTCTTTAATTGCGACAAAGTAATTCTGGTAGATGGAAAAGTGGTGAGCTGTTGGTCCCTTTGCCTATGTACATTCGTTTCCCATGGTTGTATTTTAGTGCGGCATTGATCTGATCTGAACACACGATGTGAATGTAGATTTTGTATTTGGATCACTCGGATGTATTACTAGCTCCTGACAGGTTTCAGTACAACGGTTGTTAGAAGTAAAGAAACTCTAATTTAGGCCAGAAACAATGAGTGCTGTAAAGGATCGTCCAGAACCATAGGGCCTAGTGTGATGCAATTAGTTCAGCAACTACAGTTGGGTAGAAACAAGGCAGGGTTTTACATTTTTATTAATAAAAGTCACAATAAATGCAGGTCGGCAAATGAAGATCACTGCGGTTTCATCCGATCAGCTGCAAGAAGAACAAATACTTTGAGCACTTTCCACCAAGACAAAAGGCACACCATCTTTTTTTAAAGGAAAAGAGTCGCCATTGTTGAAAAATCTGCCATGACCGACACTGAACAGAGCTATGAGACAGCAGTGGAGTGAAGAACTTACCACAGTGGTAGAGTCTGTTCAGCCTCATGATATCCAGATCGCTGAGGTGTGTCCGCTGACCCATGTCCACCCCACTCTGCTTGGGCACCACGGTCTTACCCCCATCTTGACTGAAGAAATACCTGAAATAAAAACTTGCTGTTAAACATAACCAAAGCAAACAGATTTATAATAATCAGCCAAAAACTTAATTGTATGTAGATGACAGGCATCAATAGAAGGGTCCAAATAAATGAGGCAATGACTTACGGCCCATAGTGCATTATGGAGTCGATGTCATATGGCAGGTTCAGAGTGTCGCCACTTTGCACCTTGAAGTTACTTTGTTTCCCTTTAATAAAAAAAAAAAAAAAAAAAAGCTATTTAGTCTTGTGAAGTAACCATCTTACAGTAGCTTTGTCCAAAGGTTTCATAACAATCTTTTATTTATATATATATATATATATATATATATATATATATATATATATATATATATATATTTTTTTTTTTCAAAGCACATTTTTATAGTCTAAAGACTTGCTTGTGAAGCCTTTAATAAAAATAAACTGGATACAATTCACAGCCAGACAAGTGGGGCCAGCTAGTGAGTCTCAAAGAGGACATTGCATTAGAGGACATGTCCCACCTTCCACGATGCTCTCCCACTGCACCGTGACGTGCTCGTCCCGGTCCTCACGGGTGTGTTCGTGGTGCAGACCCAGAGCGTGAATGATCTCGTGGCAGAGGTTCCCCACTTTACACTTGCTGGCGTAATACAGCGGCTGTTCTCCTCCTTGACAACCGACGAAGGAGGCGCAGCTGGAGAGACAGAAGCCGGCGGGGCAAGAGATGAGTTACAGCGCCACCAAAAAAAAGCCCAGTTTTGGTTTAAGCTTCTTCAGTCGAGAGCCACATTAAAACAAGGGCATACGCCTCAATGCTCGTAGGCTGTGATCTACTCGCTAATGTCCACCTCAACATAAGGGAGGAGAGTTTAAGCGATAAAGTTCAGCAGCATCTTTCCATTAATAGTGTCCTTATTAGACATATTACAGTTGGTGCAACTCTACTAGCATTTACTACTGAAGCGCAACTGCTTGTGGATAGGGACAAGTCAAGCAGACTCATAACATGGTCAAAGAGATGAGACCACAACAATCCCATCTAACCTACTTGCAGTACAGTGTGCAGTTAGACTCTGGTGATCATAAAAAGACAAGTCAGGGAGCTAAACTTATATAACAGAGTTGGTTTTACCATTACAACATTTAAGTGACTATATTCCCTCTGAATCAATTTTGCAATGTAAAAAGTGCATTTATGAATATAACAAACATGATTTTTAAAGGGTGGGCGCATGCAGCGTAATACAACAAACAAGACAAAGTATTCTTTGTGATATGGATGAACTCACCCTCTGCCATCTCTGAAGTTGATGAAGTTGAACTCCGTGGTGTGTGGTACAAAGCGAATGCAGGAGACATCCGATATCATCTTGAAGGCAGCGAGGATGTCATCTTTTCGGTTAGCTGTCGAGTGAGAATTAAAAAAAAAAAAAAAAAGAGCTATGCTCAGCACTCGTAACGATCAGACATGTTGAAGCAACAAAAACCCACCCAGCGCATCACTGATGGTGTACGGCATGATGGCGTCCAGCCACACAGAGATCAGCATAGTGTACCTGTCCTCCTGGAACTTAAGACGGACGTCATTACCATTTTCACACAACTCAGATTTTAGTGCAAATAGAATAATATCATGTGCATTTCACCTCGTGCTTTAGATATCCCTAAATCTTACCAGAGTCAATATATCTCCCTCTTGGACATTTTGATCGTCTTCGAGTTCTACGACACAATGAAAACTACTGTCACTTTACATCCATGAAAACAGTTGTGCATGTCTATATACACGTTTCTCGAAGTAGATTTAACTTATTAAGTCTACCTTCTGCACTGGTCTGCTGTTGCTCAAGCATTAAAGTCTCCGTACCTGCAGAAACAAGTATTTTAAATCACAGCCTTTATAAAATATATAACTTCAACAAAATACATATAAATGGCACCAACCTGCCTCAGGACCAGTCCCATTCTGGGTGTGATTTATAGAGACCATGTCAACTGAGGGGGAAAAAAAATAAAATAAAATAATATATATATATATATATATATATATATATACACACATACACACGATTATGGTCATTTAAATAATTTCGTAATTCATTTTGGCATGTAGGGTACATTGTGAGTAAAACATACAAGACTTGGCTGGCATCGTCACATTAAGCAGAGAAGTAACATTATCTGTTGAAAGAAAGTCAAATATTTGTATATTAGTGTACTAAATAAATGAATAAAGACCACATCAGTCTAGCCAACACACACCTGTAGCCTCCTGGGTTGGATGAACAGGCACACCACCAACAGCTGCAAGGAGAGAGCATACGATAATGACTATCAGATAAACACAGCTCAGCACAATACAGAGTTTGAAGGCTTCAGTTCTTACCAGTGACCATGCAGATGAAAACCAGAAACCACATATTGAAGCAGGACCTGAACAAAGACAGGAGTAGTGCTCACTAAACGCCTCGGCCGAACCTTTATCTGGAGGAGACGTGATCCATAGGGCTTGCTGAGCAGGTGTGTTCACTTCACACTGATTATGAGACAGGTGTTTATCGTTATACTCTTTCTTTCTGTTGTCGTGCTTCTATTCTCAGCTGTTAAGGATTGCTTCTCAATTGGGCTTAAAACCAAAGTCAGTCCTGAAGTCTCAATAGTTCGGTGTGCAACGTTAAACCGTCCATTAAAACGTGGCTTCATCTCGTTTCTCAAGGAGGTCTCAGTGGATGTGATGGAGGACAAAGTCCATCCAGTTGTTTGAAAACTCGGATATTCAATTCAGCTAATTTCATACAGCCCAATATCACAATTGCAAATTTGCCTCATGGGGCTTTACAATCTGTACACATACGATATCCCTGACCTTTGAACTCACATCGGATCAGGAAAAACTCCCAAGAAATAGAAAAAAACCTTTCAAAGGGAAAAAAGGGAAGACACCTTCAGGAGAGCAACAGAGGAGGATCCCTCTCCAGGATGGACAGAACAATAGATGTCATGTGACCAGAAGGAATCATTACAGAGTTACAACACATTCAATGAATATGACAGAACTTATGATTAGTTCGAAGTCGGCATGGACCACGATCCCTAAAAATGAGAGGGGGGGATATGACCCTCCTCAGTCTAAAGTAGACAGATGAAGGTACACATCTGATTCAGCATCTTACAATTACACACATTTGTAAACATTTATTGTTTTTAAATTTGGAATTCTCTTCAACTCTCATACCTACTTGACTTCGAAATTAACTTAAAAAAAATTGTTAATATCAATTGTCAAAAACATAAACACATGACCAGTGTTTCAGAGCAGTGGGCTCCCTCCTTCCAATCTGGAGAAACTCAAACTTTGGAAGACTTTCTTTGTCATACTATAACTGTGGAAGCCACATTTAGCTTTAAATAAATTGTGTAATAGTGTAATAATAATAAATACTTTTATAGCATTATTCTCATAATATGAAAGTTTTTCACAGAATATTTAAACTATTTCCCGACTTCCCACTCAGAGAACACAGGTATAAAAAAAAAAAACAGTCTGAAACGCATGTAACCTAATTGATTCCAGAGGTTTATACATCTATAAAAAAAGATTCCACAAAAGAGGTGGGTAGAGGGGGGGAAATACCCAAGATAACAAATCATATTAAAAGTTGATCTATAGGAGAATACATATTTTAAAACCAACAATGTTAAGAGCACAATTGCATTATTTGCTATTATATATTATTTATTTTTATCACATGGCCTAAAATGTAGTATTTTCCTTATCAATAAATGAATTGACTCCTCCAATACTCAGATTCCTCGACGCACCGGTCGAGGAGGTGGAGTAGCAGCCATCTTTGACTCGAGCCTATTAATAAATCCTAAACCTAAATAAAATTACAACTAATTTGAAAGCCTTGTTCTTAATCTTTCACATCCAACCTGGAAAACATTACAGAAAATTCTATGTGTGATTCTGTACCGGCCACCAGGTCCATATTCAGAGTTTAAATCTGAATTTTCAGAGTTTATATTAAGTTTAGTTCTTAAAACTGATAACGTTATTATTGTAGGAGATTCTAATATTCATGTGGATGTTGATAATGATTGCCTAGGTACTGCATTCATCTCATTGTTGGACTCGATCGGCTTTCGTCAGAGAGTACAGAAACCCACTCATAGCTTTGGCCATACCCTTGATCTTGTTCTTACATATGGCGTTGACATTGACCCTCTTCTGTCAGATCACAACCTTATAACTTTTGAGTTTATACTACCGGAGTGTACACCGTTAGTCAAAAGTTTCTACACCAGATGTCTAACTGACAGTGCTGTAGCTAAATTTAAAGAAGCGATTCCTTCTGCATTTGATTCAATACCATGTCTCAATATAACGAGAACTCCTGGTCTAACTTGATCGATCATCTTGTTGATAGTGCCACAGGCTCACTGAGCGACACTGGACTCGATAGCCCCTCTGAAGAAGAAGACAGTGAAGAAGAGGAGGTTTGCTCCCTGGTATAACCCTCAGACCCGCAAACTAAAGCAAATATCACGAAAGCTTAAAAGCATTTGGCGTTCAACTAATCTGGAAGAATCCCGCTTAGTTTGGCGAGATAGTCTTAAAATATATATAAGAAGGCCCTCCATAATGCCAGAGCCTATTACTCATCAGTAATAGAGAAGAATAAGAACAACCCTAGGTTTCTCTTTAGCACTGTAGCCAGGCTGACAGAGAGTCACAGCTCTGTGGAGCCCAGTATTCCTATAGACCTCAGTAGTAATGACTTTATGAACTTTAATGAAAAGATTTTAACTATTAGAGGCAAGATTAATAATCTCTTACCCTTAACCAGTGCTAATCTGTCCTCAAGTGGAATGGCCTTGGAAACCGTTGTATGCCCTGGTGTATACTTGGACGGCTTTTCTCCCATCAACCTTGACCAATTATCAACGATATCTACTTCTAAACTGTCTACCCGGCTCTTGGACTCCATCCCTACATGAGTGCTTAAAGACATTCTGCCTTTAATTGGCAGTTCTCTATTGGATATTATCAATGTGTCTTTGCTAACAGGCGATGTACCACATTCCTTTAAAAGTAGCCTTAATTAAACCTCTCCTGAAGAAGCCCACTCTGGATCCAGAGGCATTTGCTAACTACAGACTGATCCAACCTCCCCAAGATCCTTGAGAAAGTAGTCTTTGACAGTCTTATAGTGAGGGCTGAATCAGGTTTGCCCATGTCCAGCCCCTTGATATGCTGCTGGGAGACATTTTAGGTTACACCGAGCACCTCACTCCCCTTTTCTCCACTTATGGATGAATTTTCATCTCCATTTCACATTAGTAACTTTGCTTCCCCCCTGGAGTCCTTTTGACAACGGATTTATGACATTTCATCAGGTCCGATGGGCCGTCATAGGTCCTGCCTGATGGATCGAGCTCTGGTTCGTGGAATATGCCTACTACCAACTATTCATACATCGTGTTGTTAGAGTTTTTTGTATATGTTAACATCTACAGGACTGTCTCAGAAAATTTGAATATTGTGATAAAGTTCTTTATTTTCTGTAATGCAATTAAAAAAACAAAAATGTCATGCATTCTGGATTCATTACAAATCAATTGAAATATTGCAAGCCTTTTATTCTTTTTATTCTTTTAATATTGCTGATTATGGCTTACAGAAAACTCAAATATCCTATCTCAAAATTTTAGAATATCATGAAAAAGTATACTAGTAGGGTATTCAACTAATCACTTGAATCATCTAATTAATTCGAAACACCTGCAAGGGGAAAAGAAGCACCGGACAGTTGCAGAGTGGTCCAAAGTCCTCTTTTCAGGCGAAAGCAAGTGTTGTATTTCATTTGGAAGTCAAGGCGCCAGAGTCTGGAGAAAGGCTGGAGAGGAGCAAAATCCAAGTTGCTTGAAATCCAGTGTGAAGTTCCCAGTCAGTGATGGTTTGGGGAGCCATGTCAGCTGCTGGTGTTGGTCCACTGTGTTTCATCAAGTCCAGAGTAAATGCAGCTGTGTACCGAGAGATTTTAGAGCACCACATGCTTCCGTCTGCTGAAAAGCTCTATGGAGATGAGGATTTCATTTTCCAGCATGATCTGGCACCTGCCCACAGTGCCAGAACCACCAGTAACTGGTGTACTGACCATGGCATTACTGCCCTCCATTGGCCTGCCAATTCCCCTGACCTGAACCCCAGAGAGAATTTGTGGGGTATTGTTAAGAGGAAGCTGAAAGTCACCAGACCCAACAATGCAAATGAGCTAAAGGCCGCTATTGAAGCATCCTGGGCATCCATAACACCTCAGCAATGCCACAGGCCGATTGCCTCCATGCCACGCCGCATTGATGCAGTAATCCGTGCAAAATGATTCCCAACCAAGTTCCGAGTGCATTAATGGACATTTTCAAATGTTTGATTTTGTTTTGCAGTTATAAAACTTTTTTTTTTACTTGGTCTGAGGAAATATTCAGAGATAGGATATTTTAGTTTTCTTAAGCTGTAAGCCATAATCAACAATATTAAAAGGCTTGCACTATTTCAGTTGATTTGTAATGAAGCCAGATTTGTTTTTTACATTGCATTACAGAAAAGAACTTTATCACAATATTCTAATTTTCTGAGACAGTCCTGTATACAATACAGCCCTGACGTCACATGTAGGTATATTATTGCCCCAAATTAAATGTACAATACACTTTTGCTACATTATGTATAACAGTTGATTAGGAGAAAGCATTTCAATTTATTGAAATCTGTATGTTTTATGCTCTCTTTAAGTGACACATTCTGCAGCCCTCAAGTCTACAGTCAAAGATTAGGCTCTCGAAGCAGCTTCTACATGCTCGGTTGAGCCAAGGAGAAAGGTAACATCTCCCCAGATGACCCAAGGGGTGCAGTTAATTTGTTACCTACAAATGTAAATTAACTTAAGCCCGAGACCATTTAGTAACTTTATAGGAGCTTCCAGAATCACTTCTAGTGTGATGCAATTGGTTCAGCAGCTAGAAACAACAAACAAGGCAGATTTTATGCATTTTATTAATATCACAGTGCAGGTCAGTAAATGAAGCTCATTGCGGTGACAGACGGTCATCTGGTAGACATAAAGTAGTTTTAGCACTTTTAACACCAGGAGCATGAGAAAACATTTGTATATCCACAAGTCTTAAAAAGGAAGAGAGTCTCTAGTATTGTTGGAGCACTCCCGTCTGCGATGACCGACACTGAACAGAGCTATGAGACGACAGTGGAGTGAAGAAGTTAACAGTGGTAGAGTTTGTTCAGCCTCTTGATATCCAGATCACTGAGGTGTGTTCGCTGACCCATGTCTGCCCCACTCTGCTTGGGCACCACGGTCTTACCCCCATCTTGACTGAAGAAATACCTGAAATGAAAACAACTTGCTTAAACATAGCCAAAGCATCCAGATTTATAATAATTATCCAAAAAAGAATTATTGTATGTAGATGACATGCATCATTAGAACGGTCCAAATAAAAGAGGCAATGACTTACGGCCCATAGTGCATTATGGAGTCGATGTCATACGGCAGGTTCAGAGTGTCACCACTTTGCACCTTGAAGTTTTTTTCTTTTCCTTTAAAGCAGAAATTACCAATTTATTTAGGCAGTAACCATCATACATTAGCTTTGTCCAAAGGTTTCATAGCAACCCTCTACATTTTAAAGCACATTTTGTAGATGTACATTTTTATAGTCTAAAGAATTGATTGTGATGCCTTAAATAAAAAAAATTAACTGGATAAAATTCACAGCCAGACATCTGGGGTCAGCTAGTGAGTCTCAAAGAGGACATTGCACTAGAGGACGCGTCCCACCTTCCACGATGCTCTCCCACTGCACCGTGACGTGCTCGTCCCGGTCCTCGCGGGTGTGTTCGTGGTGCAGACCCAGAGCGTGAATGATCTCATGGCAGAGGTTCCCCACTTTACACTTGCTGGCGTAATACAGCGTCTGTTCCCCTCCTTGACAACCGACGAAGGAGGCGCAGCTGCAGAGACAGAAGCCGGCGGGGCAAGAGACGAGTTACAGCGCCACCAAAAAAAGCCCAGTTTTGGTTTAAGCTTCTTCAGTCGAGAGCCACATTAAAACGTCAACAAGGGCACACGCCTCAATGCTCGTAGGCTGTTATCTACTCGCTAATGTCCACCTCAACAAAAGGGAGGAGAGTTTAAAGTTCAGCAGCATCTTTCCATTAATAGTGTCCCCTTAGATGCAGTACCGTTAGACTAGCATTTACTACTGAAGAGCAACTGCTTGTGTACCGGGACTCGAGTCAAGCAGACTCGCAACAATCCCATTTAACCTACTTGCAGTACAGTTATATTTCTCATAAATATACAGCTAAACTTATTTCTAAAGCAGAGATGTTTTTACCATTACATCAAGTGATGATATTCCTTCTGTGAATCAATTTTGCAATTTGAAAACTGCATTTATGAATCAATATTTTTTTTAAAAGCATATGAATGTGCGTTTGGCAGCTTGGCTGTATACAAATAAGACAACACATTATTTGCAATATGGATGAACTCACCCTTTGCCATCTTTGATGTTGAGGACGTTGAACTCCGTGGTGTGCGGTACAAAGCGAATGCAGGAGACATCCGATATCATCTTGAAGGCAGCGAGGATGATATCCTTTCGGTCAGCTGTTGAGTGAGAAGAAAAAAAAAAAGTTCCATTCCCTGCACTCTTATTGGTCAGAGACATTGAAGCAACAAAAACCCACCCAGCGCGTCACTGATGGTGTACGGCATGATGCCGCCCGACCACACAGTCTGTACAGCGTTCCTGTCCTCCTGGAACTTAAGACGGACATCACTAGTGTCACACAACTCGTGTTTTAGTGCATTAATGCGAATAAAATATCAAGTGCATTTCCCATCATGCTGGATATATTCCTAAATTCTCCATCTTACCAGAGTCAATATGTCTCCCTCTTCGACATTTTGATCGTCTTCAAGTTCTACGACACAAAAAAAGTCACTGCTTTATAGAAGTTGATGTGTCGTTTCTACAGCACATATATTTAACTTATTAAGCCTACCTTCTGCACTGGTCTGCTGTTGCTCAAGCATTGAAGTCACCATACCTGCACAATAGAGAATTTTAAATCACGTCATTTATAAAATAAATATAACGTCAAGAAAATGTATATAAATGGCAACGACCTGCCTCAGGACCAGTCCCATTCTGGGTGCGATTTACATAGACCATGTCAACTGAGGGGGAAAAAAAAAAAATATATATATATATATATATATATAAAAAATTCTGGTCAATTAAATAATTTTGTAATTCATTTTGGCATGTAGGTTACATTGCGAGTAAAACATACAAGACTTGGCTGGCATCGTCACATTAAGCAGAGAAGTAACATTATCTGTTGAAAGAAAGTCAAATATTTGTATATTAGTGTACTAAATAAATGAATAAAGACCACATCAGTCTAGCCAATACACACCTGTAGCCTCCTGGGTTGGATGAACAGGCACACCACCAACAGCTGCAAGGAGAGAGCATACGATAATGACTATCAGATAAACACAGCTCAGCACAATACAGAGTTTGAAGGCTTCAGTTCTTACCAGTGACCATGCAGATGAAAACCAGAAACCACATATTGAAGCAGGACCTGAACAAAGACAGGAGTAGTGCTCACTAAACGCCTCGGCCGAACCTTTATCTGGAGGAGACGTGATCCATAGGGCTTGCTGAACAGGTGTGATCACTTCACACTGATTATGAGACAGGTGTTTGTCGTTATACTCTTTCTTTCTGTTGTCGTGCTTCTATTCTCAGCTGTTAAGGATCGTTTCTCAATTGGGCTAAAAAACAAAGTCAGTCCTGGAGTCTCAATAGTTCGGTGTGCAAAGTTAAACCGTCCATTAAAACGTGGCTTCATCTCGTTTCTAAAGGAGCTTGCTATATTGGTCCGTGTTACAGGCTGTAGTCAGGCAGTAGTCCATGTTATGATGTGTTTAGCTCTCTGAAGCAGTTCCTTTCCAGCTAAAGACAGTACACAACATTTCACTCCTCACACATCCTGATTTCATTCTTGTCTTCTTTATTTACATACAAAGCTAAACAGAACAATGCAATTAATTAAAAAACACCCAACCAGACTGTGCGAGTACTGCAAGACAGCAGAAACGGTGGAGCATGTCATGTGGCAGTGCCAGAAATTTAGGAACAAGCGAGGCAGGTTGAAGAGGAGGCTGGCAGTAGGAGGGGTGCAATTGAGGGATGCATTATCCTTGGGGGCAGGAAGGGTGCTGCAGTATCTGAAGGAGACAGGGTTATATAAAATAATTTAGGGAAATGAAGGTGACAGGGCTCCCTTCTGAGTTTATTTTATTTTTGTTTTATTTTATTTCTTTTTTATTTTATTTATTTATTTTATTTTATTTTTGAGTGGATAAAAGTTTCTAGATATTTCTAGTTACCAAATAAAGACAGTAGGTGGTGGTAATGCACCAGTTTGGATGCCAGCCGCCTAAAAACAAAAAGAAGAAGAAGAAAACGAGGGCGCTAATGAGCCAACGGGGACTCATTCTGCGCTGAGGCACCAGGCGAGTCGAGTCCGTTTGTTGTTGTATTTTGCTGCCAGACCGCCAACATGAAAGAGGAATATATATATACACATGTCTCAAAACTGGACTTTTAGTCAAAAGTGGACGTGATTAACACAGGTAGACCAACGCCAGAGCTAAGTTTGCGTCTGTGCACGTGTGTTGTGTGGAGAATGCTGATGAGACATGAAATAACCAGTACCAGTTGAATACGGCCCTTTTGGGTTTATATATTTGTAAATCTGACACTAAAGGAGTCAGTGCCTCACCAACCATGAACCTCGCCGCACGTCACTGGGCAGTGGGCACAAGCCCAGACATACATTAGATAGTATGTGTTCGAGATGCAACACATACTATCTGGTGTACTGACCAGCTGAAACCCCACATTTACACCCCACCCTATTTCACACTATACACTTAAGCTATAGACTGTTACTCATACAAGTTTCCTTTCTGATGGACAGAGGACACCGTTTTCATTTGTATTCTATAATGTTAAGATTCCTTTCTGATGGACAGAGGACACCGTTTTCATTTGTCCTCTATAATGTTACGTTTTCTTAAGGACACAGTTCACATGTATCCTCTGTTAAGTTTCCACTTCCCAGCCTCGTCCTCTCCTCAGCACTGTGAGCATCAGCTCACAGCAACCAAGACATGCTGCAACAGGTCAGAGACCGCAGCACCAACACATGTGTCGATCAACAGAGGACCCGTCCCTGTTGGACCACATAGAGACACGTTTTACTTTCTGCTTGTCCCAGTCATTCTTTAAAGTAGAGGATGAGAAAACACCTGCCTGCCTTTGCACCTTCTGTCGGGCTCTGAAATACTGGATCAGCTCTGAACAGCCAAGACATTATGCCACCACAGACCAGATGCTGCAGCATCAACAATGGAACCGCCACAGGACCACAGAGTTCTCCTCCATGCCAGTGTCCAGGTTTCTTCACAGCAGAGCATACGGTATTGCTTTCTTATTTCATATGTGCTTTACAATGATTCACTGTAATTGTGTGTTCATTACTGTATTCACTTTGGATTAATACAACAGTTGTAATAACGTTAACCTTATAGTTATTATAACATTGTAATGTACTTCTTCCTTCAGGTCTTTCTCCACTGTGATCGTTCCACAATGAGGACATTAAAAACCTCTTCGGACATATTCCCTGTAGAAGCTGTTATCATGAGGCACTGACAAACAACGGATATCGGATTCTTAACAGTGTTGGTAAGTTCTCTATGATTTTGAAATAAGTACCCGCGGTGTTATACTAATTAAATTCCCTGTTTCACCCCTTGTATTACAGCAGGCATGTCAAACATACGGCCCGCGGGCCGGACCCGGCCCGTTGGATGATTTAATCCGGCCCGTCATAAATTTCTGAGTATGTCAAAAAAAGAAGCGAGTCACTAGCTCATTTCTATCAAAAGTTATGATTTTTTTTAAATAAATACAAACCAAATGCTCCCTCCGGCCGCTAGAGGGCAGTAAATGTGTAAAAGAGCTCACGTCCAGCATGCGGCACTGACACGAGTTAGTACCAGGAAATAAACATTCGCAACGTGATGTGTCCAACTAGAAATAAACCGGCAAGCTTGCTTCACCATTCACCACTACTAGGGCCGTAACAGAGTTGTCACTCAATATTACGACAGCATAAGTGCGTTCAAGATGAAACTGTCACTGTGGGAGACGTAGCTATCCAGCGGTGACACCACGCACTTCTCATGTCTCACAGCTGTGCGTCCGAAGGCACCGGATCGTCCCGATTTGGATAAATATAAAGACAACGTAACAGATTTGCTGCGAGAGTTTGAGCGGAGGTTTCAGGTTTTCAGTGAACTTGAGAACAAATTCGGCTTTTTTCGCTCGCCATTTACAGTGAAGCTTTTTGATGTGCCAGCTGACATTCAGCTCGAGCTTATTGACTTGCAGTGCGATTCCGCTATGAAGGATAAATTTGGGTCCGTGGGATTGGATACGTTTTATCAGTATCTTGTGCCAGGTTACCCCAAATTAACAGCCATGGCTGCAAAGGTTCTCTCCATGTTTGGGACTACTTATCTTTGTGAACAGGTGTTCTCCGTGATGAACAATAATAAAACAAAGCAGCGCTCAAGGTTAACAAATGAACACTTGAATGACATTGTTAAATGTGCTGCTACTCAGGATTTGACACCTGATATCGACGCACTTGTAAAGGCAAAAAGATGCCAAGTTTCAGGAGTTGCAGGAGTGCAGTGAGAGAGAGAAAAAAGTGTGATGACACGACATTTGTTTGCACTCATGAATACAGATCATTAAAAATAAGATTAATCTGGTTTCATATTAAAGACAATTAATATTGTGCAGTATATTCTCAGCTTCAGTAGGCCCAGCCTAGTAGTTTGAGCTGATGTAGTCTAATCTTATTGCCCATGCACTGCTAAAACTTTTATTTTGTATTTTTATTTATTATTATATATTTTTTATTTATTATTATTTCAAAGCAGTATGACAATTAAGGCAAAACATTTTTTTTCATAGCTCCCACTTCAGTTTGTTTAGTGTGGTGAGTTGGTTCAGGTGTAAAACTGCATTCACTCAACTGTTAAAATAAACCAGTTGTTAACACATTCAATGCCAAATATGAAAATCATTTTTTTCTCCATTGTTTGTGAATAAATGTGTTGTGCTTAGAAAAGATCCCTTGTCATCCGTGATTATAATATGTAGGGTAGGCTACAAATGTAGGCTGAATGATAAAGCATAGTACTGAAAAACAAAGCTAAATAGTTGGAGTTGACATTCTTTTACTGATCCGGCCCACCTGAGAACAGAAAGTCTGGATCCGGCCCCAGAGCCAAACTGAGTTTGACATGCCTGCCCTAAACAATAAAGTGGGGTTCATAATAAATTAGTTAATTTAATAATTATTAATTCATAAAGTTCGGGCGCCTTTCACAGCTTCCTTGGCGGTCAATTAAGAAAGTTGAGCTCTCGGCAAAGACATTTATTCAGGACGTTGGTGTTTGTGAATAAAAAGATGAATAAATGGTTTGCGATAAACGGCGTGAGCCTATTTAATATAAATTAAACCACGCGCGTCGTGACGCACAGAGAAACATGGTGACACAGTAACCTCTTTGGTTTATAACTCATTATTCTCCCATTCACAAAACCCTGTATCACAAAAATTACGTTCCCCCTAAAATGCAATTTACAGTTACGTTTGACTGAAACATATTTCTCAAATATTAGATGATATATTTTGTTTGATATTCATGATCCGCAGAGGATTATCCTTTACTGATCCCCTGACTTTTCCTTCTGATGCCAACAGCAGGTCAAGTTGTTCACATATCCTGTAAATGTACTGTTTGTTATTGTTTTATGTTTGTTATGGTCTGTCCAGTGACTACATATGCAAATGATCTGCAGCTAATTTGGTACAGTGCATCAAATTGTGACATGTATGTTTGAACTCATGGTCCCTTTTAAATAATAAGATAATAATATATAATATAATTAGCATCCTGTTTGGCTTTACAGCGCATACAGCTGCACTGAATAGCAACAGATCACTGAGAAATGATATTATAATAATATTAATAATAATGAAGATGATAATAATAATAATAATAATAGTAATAACTCTCGTATGAATAACATCTATATTATAAAAATATGGGGGAAATAATTAATCTTTCTCTATATTGCTCGCATGCACGCACGCACGTGCACTAACGTCATTGCCATGGAAACCGGACCGAGGGTATTTTACGACACGGATGTTCTGATTCTCCCATTTGCACCTTGGACTTTGACGTGAGCTGAACTCCCCGTGGACTCTCCTGCGAACCCAAACCTGTGAAGGATACTTGAGACTTTTGACTTTCTTGAGACTTTTTGCTGGATACAAAACTTGTTGGCGAACCGAACGACACGAGATCAGGACATCGAGAGACCCCGAGACCCTGAACGAGGTCCGACGACGACCGGGAACCGACTACGAGCCACTGCTGAACGGACCGGGCTGTGCTTTGGACCTTAACTGTGACGGTAAGACCCGTTTTACATTTTATTTAGCATTTATATTATTTATGTATCCCCTTAAATCCATAAAAGTGTTTTCAGTTTAGAAATCAGTGAAACTTTTTGTGTTGTAAGGTTTATAATGTTGTGACCCTCAGTCGATGTTTCGTCGTGTAAAATAATATTTAAGAGGCAGACTGTCTTGGAAATTGCTGAAGATGTGCGGGGTGTGTTGACAGTTAGTGTAGGGCATCGAAACCCCTGACATTTTGGTTTTAAGGCATTAATACGTTGACGTTTAACTTGGAAATTACAGTAAAAAGATGGCGCTTGGAACGTTTGTAGAAAAGAATTTTCAAAGTGCATTTATTTTGTTCGATGGAACGCTGGGGCGGCAGCGGTCACGTGACCTGCATGCGCGTGACCCTGAGTTGCTCTGTTGTGCCCGTTGAAACGGGACTTACTGTGCACACATCTGCTCCTTTACTTTAGCATTGTAAAGTGATTTATTTGACATTTAACATGGACATGCTCTGTGCTCGTAGTTGTTTGCTTTCGGGGGGACACGAGAGCGATCTGTTAAGTAGCGTTAACTGATGGGAGCGCACGAGTGCGCGCTCTCACACACTCTCATAAGCACACGCTCTTACACACGCACACACACAGACTCACCCACACACACACACACAGAATGACTGACACACACACACTCACACTCACACACAGACACAGACACACTCACACACGCATACAAACACGCACGCGCACACACGTAAAGACACATGCACACCAGTAGTGGGCTGTCAGGGCCAGCAAGGCCTTCTCTGCTAGCCTAAACATCATCAGAATCTAATTAGAAAAAAAAAAAAATATATATATATATATATATATATATTTTTTTTTTTTTTTTTCTTTTTTTTTCTTACAAATATGTATTCAATTATTCCACAGAGTAAGAGTTATTCTCTTAATGTTATAGTTTTCGTCTTGGTTGCATTGCTGCCAGCCCCAGGTTAAGATTTGGAGGGCTGGTCTTTATGTTAGATCTTTTATCCAATCATATTCAGCCATCATGTGTTGCCCTCAGGCCTGCAGAATCAACATTGCGGGTAGCTTAAAGTGAATAAAAATGAAAATGTTGTGTCAACCAATCATCTTTAGAGTTGGCTGTTGTAAGCCTGCTAGCTGATTGGATTACCAATATTGAGAGGCGGGTCCTATGGGCAGGTATATGCAGAATCTCAGAACTAGGAAACTGAGCACTGGTCTTACAGTTTTTTCCGATTGCTAAACGTTGTGCCCACAACTGGAGTCACATGTGCAAAACTCTAACTACAGTCTGCACTAGCAACAGTCACCTGAGCTAAACAGTTCACATCACCTGCAAAACTCATTCCAAGCAACACAACTCTTAACACACGGCTCAAAACACACTCAGTGCAGCCATCACTATGCACAACCTTCACTGGGACAACACACACTGTCACTCAGAACACACGGAGAGTCAAAACACTAGCAACAAACACCAATACAGGAAATACTAACTTTTCATCTTTACAGTTTGAACAATTTCAGTGACTTCAAACAAAGTAATATTTTTTTCAAAGAAAAGAGTGACATTCTTTCAAATGATTTATAATTTTTTTAGAACATAACAATTCATTAAGGTAAATGAAAATTAGTAGTTTGCTTCAATAGTCTGTAGTAATTTACGGGATTACAGTAATGAGAAAAAAAGGTAGAAACTAAAAGTACATACTGTAATTCGAACAATTAATTGAGGGGCTAATCCTGCCTCTCTCTAGCATCAGGCCACATGTTTTCATCAACATCACATCTAATGTTCTCTCTTGCCATGCACCTGAGAAAGAACCTTCTGGATGCCTTATCCATCCCTGGCAGTCCTCTGGACTCCTCATCTGAAATAACAGCTCTTTGTCTTCCTCCCTGCCACCCTCCTCCCTCCACAAACCCGTCTTCCTTGTTCCATTTCCAAAATGAGTCTTTCTGAGCTCTACATATATATACTGTAATATATATATATATATATATATATATATATATATATGTGTGTGTGTTCACTAACAAGTCTAAAATAAGACACCTGCTTAGCCTTTCAGCTGAAATTGCAATCCTCAGTGTTTGAAAGGCACAAGGCTGACATATATTCCGTTTTGAATGTGTGGTTCACAGTTTTGACAGCAGTGTGTTAGCATTTGAACAAAGTGCTGTAAATCCACAGTGTTGTGCAGGTTGTGGTTCAAGTCATGGGATAAGTGTGTAGAGTTCTGAAAACTGTGTTCAAGCAATGAGCAACCAACTAGAGTTTGGTCCACATGAACTGCTGCTGTGCAGACTGTAGTTAGAGTTTTGCACATGCGACTCCAGTTGTGCCCACTGTCGTTTAGCAATTGAAAAAAACTGTAAGTCTACTTGAGGATCTAGGAGAGTCCTAGGTAGGCCTAAACCAGAATGAGGTAACCAGGATGTGTACCCTAGATACTCGTAGGAATACGACTGGTGGGGGATTTGTGAATCGCACAGAAGGGGTGGGGGGAGGGTTCTCTGATATATACACATGTAAATACATGGTGAACTAATCTTACATTAGATTGTTCAGCTGTAGTAAGACGGCATTGAAGGCCTAGGTAGAAAATGCACGGTCCACCACTGATTCACGCATACTCTGCAGACCGAACAACACGAGATCAGGACATCGAGAGACCCCGAGACCCTGGACGAGGACCGAGGACGACCGGGAACCGAGAACGAGCCCCTGCTGAACGGACCGGGCTGTGCTTTGGACCATAACTGTGACGGTAAGACCCATTTTACATTTAATTTGTGTGTGCGCATTTGTGTGTATGTGTGTGTGAGTGTGTGTGTCTGTCATTCTATGTGTGTGTGTGTGTGAGAGTGAGTGCGTGTTTGTCTGTGTGTGTGCATGTGTAAGAGTGTGTGCGTATGAGAGTGTGTGTGTGTCTCTGCCTGTGTGTGTACGTATGTGAGTTTCTATGTGTTCCTGTCTGTGTGTGTTTGTGCATGTGTAAGAGTGTGCGTATGAGAGTGTGTGTGTGTGTGTGTGTGTGTGTGTGTGTGTGTGAGAGAAACAATGAATTAGTTTGCATGCACATGAGTGGAAGTTGAATAGTAAATCATATTTTAATCAACAATTCCCAAGTACTCGTAGACTTGGGGGAGGGGGCATAGAGCAGGCTCAACCTCTGGTCTCAATTCTACTTGAGGATCTGGGAGAGTCCTGGGGACCAGAATATGGTACCCAGGATGTGTACCCTGGGTATTCGTAGACTGGGGGCTGGGGGATAGAGCAGGCTCAAGCACTTGTTTCAAGTGTACTTGAGGATCTGGGAGAGTCCTTGTATGTATGTGTGTGGGTGTGTGTGTTTGAGAAACGATGAATTAGTTTGCATGCACATGAGTGGAAGTTGAATGGTAAGTCATGTTTTAATTAACAATTCCCAAGTACTTGTAGACTGGGGAGGGGGGATAGAGCAGGGTCCACCTCTGGTCTCAAGCCTACTTGAGGATCTGTGAGAGTCCTAGGTAGGCCTAGATACTCGTAGGAATACGACTGGTGGGGGATTTGTGAATCGCACAGAATGGGTGGGGGGGATAGGCACTGAGCACCTCTCTCCTCTTTTCTTTATCCTATGGATGAATTTTCATCTCTCCATCACACATGACTAACTCTGCTTTCTCCCCGGAGTCCTTCTGACTTCACGTCTCATGGGGTCATCGGACCCTATGAGACGGCATAGATCCTATCTGCTGATGGATCATCGAGGTCTGGGTCATGAATTCCTGCCACCAGCTGCACCGCTGCCCTGTTTGGACTCTGTCCACTGTTGAGACTCTGCCCACTCCTCCTGAATATGCCTACTATGAACTGTTCATAAACTCTGTCAAATTCATTGAATGTATTTTAACTTTAATTATAATACGGGTAGATGAAATCAAGCATTCTGATTGGTTGAGAGTGAGTCACGGGGTGTGGTATATTCAGCCATAATGTTACTGTAGGCCTGTTTACATTTACCTTAAAGGGGAGCGTTCCATATCAATGCACACTAAAACTAATGGTTAGCTTTTGCGCGACCGTTAGTTGTCATTTCAAATAAATCCGAAAGCTCCCTTCAAAGCTACTGCGCACCAAATCTCAGTGAAAGACGGCGTTGGAGTGATATCCTTGCTGGAGACGGCACTTCCAACACGGAGTGGTCGGAGGCGATGTCATCAGAGACAAAGAGGACATGAGAAACATTTTCCACGGATGCACGATTAATGGAGATATCCAAATCAACATAAGCAGGGCTCTCAAGTTTTGAAGACAGGCAAGCGTGACATCACATGACCAGCGATAGGAAAGTGACCCACGGCGAGCGTTGTCGACGTGGGTCTGAGCTTGATTCCTCCACAGTGAGAGCAGCTCATGTTGGCGCTGAGTTTTTTTAAGCGTGAGAAATACGATGTGTGGCGGGAGTGCGTGAATTAAGACCGAAATGCTTGAGTCTCACGCTCAATGTGTGAGACGTGAGAGCCCTGATAAGTAAGCCTTAACAACAGCCGAGTGTAATGTTACATTCACACCGGACGCGACAAAACATTTCTCGTCACGCCTGTCGCAGGATTCTGTCGCGCGACAAAAAAAGGGTGTTCACACCGGACGCGTCGAGACGAGACGCAGCGGGGGCGTGGCTTATTGCGCCCGCTTCTTCAGCCATATGAATCTTTTCCTTAACCAGACTGAGATGTTGCATCTTCACTTGTTGCCCTCCCTGTGAGACGCCCTGCTGCTGCCCCTCTCTCTCCTTCTCTCTGGACTCTGCGGTCCTGACTTCCACGGCCCTCCGCCCCTCCGCCCCATGTTCCCGCTAGTCTCCCGCGGAGTAATACACGGGTCGAAAACCGACAGGACCGCAGAGAGCTTCCACTTTTTACTTTTTCACTGCGCTCCTCGCTGCTATCTCTCTCTTCTCTCTATGATTCGTGTCTCTGAGACTTTTCCTCCTTCCGCGGCAGATCTCCGCTGCCATGAAACACATATGCTGGCGCTTGGTTCATAGTGAAGTACAACACACAGCGAGAATAAAAGCAAATGCACACATTCTAAACGTATCAGGTAGTCCCACGGCTTCTCCGACCTCCTTCTAATATTCATCTTTATCGCTACGGTTTCGGTAAGTAAAGAGTCGTGTCATAAAGTTCGGGGTGCCCACGAACGGAGACGATAATCTTTTCCTCCACTTTCTAAACCGGCCGGCAGAACGATGACGAGCGGAGCTTCTCAACGCTGATTGGCTGACGCAACTATGACTCCCGCGTTTCTGCTGCTCGAGTTCAGAAATGTCAACTTGCGCGACAAGGAGCTGCGACAGATCGCTCAGTTCGCCCCGCGATATTCGCTCTGTTCGTGCTGCTCTGTCGCGCCTAACGCGCTGCTCGCTGGAAAAAAAGCAGCGTCGCAGCTTTGTCGCAGCTTTGCATTGACTTAACATGTAAACTTGTCACGCGACAGAATTTTGTTGCGTCCGGTGTGAACGCGTCCGGTGTGAACGTACCTTTAGTCTATCGAGTCCCAAGTCGCTCGTAACTATAGTTTAGTAAACAGCATGTATAGCTAACATATACCCAGTACCTACGAAACATTTAATAAATATTATTTTATTGAAAGTGTCCCATTGTCATTGTTATTTTAAAGGCACCTTTTATAAAATGAGCAATTTGAATTAATGAGATGTTTCGAGAACTAGCTAACTATCTACCCTCCTTTAGCTAGGCTAACGAACATGATGTAAACAATGCTGTTTGTCCGTTAGCCACACGGAGGGGACTATTTTCTCTCGGCTACTGAAATGTGATGCATAACTTTTGTTGGCAACAACTATTTTGTGCTGAAAGGCAGCTTACTATTTACTTACTATTTATAATGTCGCTGGTGACCGCTGGTGACCGTATTATAGGGTTGTTAGGCCCTCCGCTGCGCGTCAGGCCTAACAACGCCCTTGAACACGTACTTTATTGACGTTACAGTACTGCCTCTCGTCCCTTATTGCTTAAATATGTCCTTCTGTACACATTACATCTATTGCACCTGTCCATCCTGGAGAGGGATCCTCCTCTGTTGCTCTCCGGAAGGTTTTATCCCTTTTTTCCCCCTGAAGGGTTATTTGGGAGTTTTTCCTGGTCCGATGTGAGGTTTTGGGGCAAGGATGTCTGTGTACAGATTGTAAAGCAATTTGTGAAATTGGGCTATACAAATAAACTGAATTGAATTGAATTGATGCAACAACAAAAAAGAAAAATGCATACTTTATTGTCTGTGGTGTTTCCTCAGGATGAACAGTACAAAGCCAGCGTTATAATCTGCGTATAGAAAGCCTGATGATATATGGGCTGTTAAGGTGCCTCTAAATAGTTTACATAAATATGTTACATGTATTAGCCACACAATATACTTGTATTCCCACTGTCAAACAATGATGCCAAAAGGCTCAAATGCAAGCTAACCACCAAGTTGGCGGGCGCCATCAGGTCAAGGTATGTTGACTAAATGTATTTGTCCTAATGATGACTAGGTTGTGTAACTAGTACTAATGTTCATCTTTTCTTCACTTTCAGGTGTCGTACTGAGTGTCCATACAGTGAACTAATATGTATGAATCTATTAAATGTTATCCAATACATTGTCTTCAAGAGTTAACTAATTCCTGTGAAACATGTTTAAAATGGATGTAACTGTAACCATCATTTTGGGATTGTCTTCAGATGCAATGCTTCTCAGTCAGGCCCCAACCTAAGCTTTACTGCATAGGTGACAACTCGAGGCCCACGGACCAAATGTGGCCTGCCACATCTTTATGTGGCTCAGGATAGTGTGGCAGACCAGAGGGAAAAGCAGAGCAAACAGGGCACCGGAGGCGGATCCCAAAGCTCAGGTTGGGGGAAGTGATCCACGGGGCGTATTTCCCAGTGCAGGTACAGCCAATTGGCACATGGGAGTGGTCACACCTGCAGCCCATCAGCTAATGAGAGACAGAGTATATCTTCCCTCCACTGGAAGGCATCAGGGGAGAGCGGCCTGAAGAGGATAAGAGAAGGAGTGTTGGAACCTCAGGAGAGGAGTCGCAACAGCCTGGAGAAAACTGGACCCCCTCTGCTCTGCCCATACAGGAGATAGGAACCGTCTCACAGCAGGTGTGAGACCGAAGACCAAAGGCCCTGACCGGGAAGAATCCTTTGTTGCTGTTAGATGCCCATTCCCCCCTTTTTCATATACGTTTTATTAAAAGACCCTTTATTTTGCACTACGTCTCCTGATTTTATTCAGAATCTCACCTCCACGTCCCCCGGGTTGCCACAATAGTTTGAAAGACATATGATCATAAGAATGTGCTTAAAGCTGTTTCTCGTGGTTCTTTACTCGCTGAGTTTACTCTAAATTGTGCCAGATGTGCTCGAGAGGAGGTGTGGCTTATTGCCATAAACATTTACCTCCACCATGGAATAAATAACGTATTTCTGCTTTGTACATGAAACTTCGGACCATCAAACGCCTTCATAACTGGGTCCATAATATCTGTAGCCACACAGAGCGTCAACAGGAACTGCATCTGGATGACTGCCGCTTCAGGACTCAACTTCAGGTCGAGGCTGAGAGACTAACATTACATTACATTATTACATTACATGTCATTTAGCAGATGCTTTTATCCAAAGCGACTTACAATAAGTGCATTTCAACCTAGAGTGCAAACTAAGAACAACAAGAATACAGAAAGTAACATTTCCTCAACATAGTCGAACTACAAAAGTACCATAATAAGAGCCATTCAAGTGCTACTAAAGTGCAAATCCGTGTTTTAATCCAGATATAGTCGGAAAAGGTGCGTTTTCAGTTTTCGGCGGAAGCTGTAGAGACTTTCTTCTGTCCTGATGTCAGTGGGGAGCTCGTTCCACCACTGAGGAGCCAGGACAGCAAACAGTCTGGATGTAGAGTGATTAGCTCGAGGTGACGGAGTCACAAGTCGGTTGGCTGTTGCCGAGCGGAGCAAACGTGCCGGGGTGTACGGTGTGACCGTATCCCGGATGTAGACGGGATTTACATGTCATTTAGCTGATGCTTTTAGCCAAAGTTACTTGCAATCATGTTGCTTTCATGCACCGTAGACACAGCTATAGGGAGCAACTTGCTTAAGTGTCTTGCTCAAGGACACATTGACTAGGCTGGGGATTGAGCCAAACCCCCTGATTAAAAGACGGACCTACTGACCTACATAAGGACACAGAGGCACACTAATTTGGGGCCCGACTTAACCATTCAACTTCTGTGATTGAAGCATGTTTTATAAAGCTGTGCAGTATCTAACCCTTGCCAAATATTTGAGCTTTAATTGTTCACAGGATGCACTTTTATGTTGCAGATATTCAGTGCTAAATGACTTAATTGCACTCCTGCCCTATTTTTGTTTGTTTGTAGTACTTACTGTGCAGTACCTTTTGTGTTTTTATGTTCTGTATGTTCTGTATGCACCATATACACCAGAAGAAAATCCAGGTAGGTGTAAACCTACTTGGCAATAAACAACATTCTGATTCTGATTCTGAATTGCAGCAACAAGCTATTTTTGGTTGAATATGTTTGTGTGTATCATAAAGTGATAGCACATTTGGTGCAATCTGGTTTACTTGAATATTTGCAAATTTATTTTCTATTTGAAAGGCCAAATGGTGGATTCACAAAGTATTTCAATAACTATTCATATCTATTTCCTCTCAACCCATTATTATATAATAAAAATGTGCCTTGACAGATCTTGGATCGGGAGTTGTTTTACTATGTTTTATGTTTTATTTTTTATTAACAAATGTAAAGAAGGGCATTGGAAAAGAAAACGTGCAGATTCAAGAATGAATAAAGGATTAAACTCAGCAACTCAGAATTTAACTTAGAAGAAAACAGCTAAACATCCAAAACTGTTGAGACAGTTTGCCTTGAATAAGTGAAGCCCTGAGTGAGAGTTGTTGTAGTGGCCCAACATGGCCACAAGAGGGCGCCATGCGTCACCTGAAGGCGCCATTCAAATCATTGTGTATTTCTGCCCCCGGTTGGTACAGGTTGGTACAGGAACTGAGAACTGACTCGTGCACTAATTAAATAATAACTGAATGATATTGTTACGTCGATGGTTACGTAATATTGCATTCATGTAATACACACAGAACTGGAAACGCGGCATACCTCTTCCTTTAAATGGGAAACACCTGAATTGACGCTTGGTCTCGTCATCAATAATGCTGCATTCAGGTGCCATGAAAACGGAAGACATGTTATATAATAGAAAATACCTCATCTTTAGATGGTGTATTATCATTTACATATCATTTATAAGTATTTAAAGTGCCCATGTGATGGCCCCCAGATTATATGTCTTGCTCTTACTTGAAATAACATTTACTAATATATCAGAATTGTATACTATAAAGAGAAACAAAGTTAGACTTGCGGCCCCCGAATTGCAGTGGCAGGCCGTGCATTTTATACATAGGCCTTTTATGCCGTTTTACTACAGCTGAACAACCTAATGTAAGATATTAGTTCACCAGTGTTCCAGTGCGGGGCTTTTATTGTGAAGGAGAAGACAGAATGAGAGGAGTTGTGGGTTTTGAGTCGTATTCACATGACACTGCAAGAAGTGAAATAAAATGTTACATGAAGGGCAAAACCTACAAATGCATACCTACAGAGTGCAGACGGGTGCATGACGGGATGCTGCGTCATTAATGGACAATGCTTTAAGTTGTAGGCATACACCACCGTAATAATCACAATGACAAGAACAAAATTACAAGAATTAGTCACTTATAACAAAACAATCAGACAGTTCTGTGGCACTAAAATGCCTCACTCACACTCAATAGACTCAGAATTAACCATGGAGGGTTATAATGTCCTTCTTTTCCTGAAATGTCTTCCTTGAGAAAGGCTCCAAGGGCCGCCACCAAGTCCGCTTCTCCTCCTTCTGCCAATTAAAAGTTAAAAGCAAAAAACTAAAATGTTGGTGACTTCTTGACCCCGCTAATCTATCTCGTTTTCCTCTCAGTTGAACTGCATGCGGGCCCACTAACCAATCACAGCGCAGGTTAATCTAACGCACTTTCATGAGCTTTGAGAAGGCCACAAAACAAAAATAAATACACCCAGTATGTCAAACTAACATATGATTGGTTGAAGATTACTTGTCTTGGCCTGTGTGAACGCCTGAGATGAGCTGCCCGTGTTCCATGGAGACTGTGGAGGTGAAATCTGATTGGATAAAAGCTCTAGATATAAATATATAAAATTATAAAAAAGCTATAACTTTGTAATTATGTTTAGTCCTTCAGAGAAGGCTTAGAAGGCCAGGATGGTCCACCACTGCTGAATTGTACATCAAGAGTAAAGTATTGTCATGCAGGTGATTGAACTGATAATCCTGTGATTAACAGACAGCCTGCTCGGCCTTTCTAAGCCACCAGCACCACTTAAAAGGGCACTTCCTTAAAGTTTGGAGATAGAGATGGAGCTTTATAATAAACCTTCCAACTATTGACAGCAGAGGCTGAAAAAACCTGACTTTTCCATCCACCCAAAACCCTGGACGCCTACATTTCCCTAAATGTACTTAGATCAATAGTGTGGTTGATTAGATCAGAGGTTTACAGAATGAGAGGCCTGCCTCCCCCCCTTTTGGCGCATTATAGGGAGTCTAGTTTTTGTCCGATCTGTGGTGGAATAAGAATATTTGTCATTTTTGCTTCCAAAAATGACTTGGCCAATTGATTGGCCCTACTGTAATGTACGTTCATCATTAAAAAATAAAAATAAAAATAATAATAATAATAATATATATATACATATATATATATATATATATATATATATATATTATTTGGTCATTAGGGCTATGTGCTGTGGTGGTTTGATATAGACGAGCTGTGAAGACGTAATTTGTGTATTTGCTGACTTCGTTTGCGGGAAAGCTCCCCTCCAGAACCAGAGAGTACTTTCTCCAACAACTTGCTAAATATGTCTCTCTGTTATGAATTTCCAATTTAAAATGGACTTTCCAATGTAAATTGCACTGTACAAATCAAAAAGCTTAAACGCAGATGTTTAGCACTATATACAAAATCCTAAGCAGTTACTTTTCCTTTATTTTTATTTGAACAATTATTCTTCATCATCAAGTTAACATTATATTTAAATATGTTTTACTTGTAACAGAGTATTGCTAGACCCGAATACGTTTGCCCACAAACTGTAGCTTATAGCGCAAACCTAGTTCGCAATAAACGTGATTTTGATTCAGAGCACCAGTTTCACCCACAGGCCATGAAGGCGGCATCAGTCAGCATCACGAGTCATGTGATGTCCTGTCATGTGGTGCATTCACTTCCTACTGATTTGCTCCGCGGCAGACAGATTGCCGTATCATGTCGTCTTAGGCTCCACAGACTGCTATCCGCCGCCTAAACATGTTATTTATGTATAAATCGAGTCGTTTTTCGCCGCTAAAGCTGGTCCTTTGGTTGGTGGCCTGTGTGGGATATTTGTCGGTCCGGTCCGGAGCGGAGGAGGACGGCAGCAGCCCGTGGTACCGGGACCTCTGCAGGTAACGTAGCTAACACACACAGACACACACACACACACACACACACACACACACACACACACACACACACACACACACACACACACACACACACACACACACACACACTTCCGACTGAAACACTGCAGCTAGAAACGAAACAAAATACGGCGAACGAGTCGTACCCACTTTACCAAGCCGAGTTTAATTCAGAAAATGGATCCGTCTCCCGTCAAACGAGGCTCATAAAACAAACCGCTTCAGTTCCGCTACAACATCAACTTTTAATATCTTACATTTAGCGACCTCTTGCTGTGGCGTAAGATAGCCAACGTGCCCAAGAACAGCTGCCGTGTAGGTTAAAAACAACAACAACAACGTGCTGCTTTATAAGTTTTAAACAGACGATTTAAAGCTGAAGTAAACATGAGCTCAGCACTCAAATCGTCTCGTGCCAAAGCAGCCAGCTAGCTAACACTGCTTAAAAGTACCTAGCTAACCTTAAGTGTTACCGCTTGTTACAGTTACAGCACGAGGCACAAGAGAGAGAGAGGGAGAGAGACTCCAGTATGTGACGCCAGTTATTTCTCGGTTTAAGGACCTCAGGCTGCGGAGCTCCGCTCGGGCTGCTGCTGTTCAAATGTTGACACAGCACGAAGGCTAACCAGTGAGCTGTGACGTCAGCCTGCCTGGGGGTCATTTCCTTGTTTTGGTGGCAGACATGACTCTCAAGAATACAGTAGTCCAATGCTATTATCTCTATGTAATACCTATAGATTATTCACTCGGAGGCACTTGAGCTGCCTTTTTTATTTTATGTTTTGTTTTCCTTTTTTAAAATTCGAGACTCAAAACAAACAAGATAAATTGGTCATGGGAAAACATTTTGTGAATTCGTTTCAGAGCAAACACTGGAGGCAATAATAAACGACAACAACAAATACACAAAAGACAGATGCATACAAAGGCTTCAGCTTGCGTTACCGATTAAGCAATGAATAGTTTTCTTTCCAAAATGTCAGTAGTATTGGAAGTAATGGAGAACTTCAAAATGTCTTCAGGTTGCTTGTTTGTTTTTATTTCGATCTGTTTTCTGAATCCTTAATATATTCCCTTTATAATAATATACACGAGCCAAAGAAAAACGGCAAATCCACAGAACCTGGAACGAGATGATAATGTCATATTTTTCTAAAAAAACATAATCTATAGTTATACTATTATACATAAAAATGTTGAGACTGAAAAAAATAATAATAATTATGCAATACTCAGTCTTTAGCTGATCCGATGCTGCAGGGCTGAGTCCTAATGTGTGCCTGGTATAAGTGTGTGCATTGCCAATATGTTTCTCCTTAACTTCCTTTCTTGTATTCCCCGTGTTTCAGTTATAAATGGGAGGCTATTGACCAGGACAATAACGTGAGCTACACGCTAAAGCTCTGTGAGTCGTCGCCATCGACCAGCTGTGGCCCCGGGACCGCTGTCTGCGCCCGGAACCTCGCCACCAAAGCAGACCGGTCGGTCGGTGAGTAAAACCCGCTGGCGGCATACACTGGGACACGGGGAGGGTTGCACAGTTGCAGATGACATCTTTTGCTGTAGGTGTGGTGGAGTCAAGGCAGTGTCCTGGATCAATGGATAATAGATCAACATAAAAAGAAAGCTAAACATAGATATTTCTTCTCTTTTTCTGCGTATTGTGGCAGGAAATATTAAAATTTCAAGGGTGTAGGTGCACATGTTGTTAGCTTAGACATTGGAGCCTGAGCCTTTGAGCTACCTATGACAGTGAATTATGTGGCCCGGTCACTTACCAACACCCGCGCAAGCTTATGCATGATTCTCCATGTGGCAATAATAACATACCTTAAGAATAACACAAAATTACAAACTCTAGAAAGAACAGTGCGACACCAAAGGCCGACTATGTTGAGCAGAGACCGCAGATTGAGGGTCTGAAGGGAGAGCATGCCACGCTTTGTTTTCCCTCAAGTCGTGGAAGGGAATGAGATACCGTACTGCGTGAGGTGGGCTCTGTGGGGAACATGTTGGACCTTGCCTTTACGCTCCTTTAGACACACCGATATGCCTCTCAGCCACGGTATACTGCTCTGTTCAAATGTTTATGAGTAATAAAGGTGCACAGGAACTGTTTGACTCTGATGTGTCCCATGTGACACTGCAGGAACACATCAACATTTCACGGGCTGTTGTGTTTATATATATATATATATATATATATATATATATATATATATATATATATATATATATATATATATATAGTTGTGATGGTGTTTTGGTCACAGTTTGTATATTTTGGCCACGTTCATGCCATCTAGTCTGTTTCTCTGTGAAGTAGGATATTTGATTTGAATTATCTGGCTTAATAGAAATAGGAGACATTTCACTAAAAAAACTTTGTTGTCATTATACACATCCGGCGTGCTAATGTTGGTAGCATGAGGTCTGTAATCAGGAGTGTTAACTCACTGTATGTAAGTGTTCTAGTTTAAAAACTTTAATAGTTTTTCCTGATTGCTTAGAAGAAAGTAAATCGATAGTTTGTTGTTTCTATAAAATGTCCAAGAGTAATGAAACAATGCGTGTTATTATTTTTGCTTAGGCCAAGCTGATGTCTGACCAACAGTCCAAAGGCAGAACATATTGAGTTCACAACTATATGTAACAAAGATTCGAACATTCGATACTCACATCTGAGAACCTAGAACCATCAACATTTTAGCTTATTCTATTGCCAACATATTTGCAGATTCATCTTTATTCTCCTTTTGGCAAGTTCTGTGTGACGCATGGTGTAACCTCTGAGGTATTGTGATAGCTGTAGGCACGTGTCTGATGCATTTCTAGGATAGAAAGCAGGATTGAAAAGTGATGATTTATCTCTTCCAGAGCCTTATCAGTACATTATTAGAGCTAATATCTGCACTGATAACTATTCAGCATCACTGCTCATCTGGCCCAAGCTACCCCATCTCGGATGCTGAGATTTTTTATTTTATTTATCTGAACACATTTTTTACTCAATCAGTAACTTGGTATTATATTAATAATTGTAAATATAAAACCAGTTAAATTAGTAATTTAGGATCCAGGCCAAATCTTCTAATGATTCTTATTTTAATTGGCCTGTAATTGTAGTTGCAGTACTTGTACCTGTTAAGTGGTGGTTAAATGGTTTGTTTATCGTTTCCTCACCAAACGGATTCATTCCACTTTGTGTCAGCGCCACAGATTCCCACCCCTGGGTCACATGACCTCCACTCCCCCGAGCAATGAGCCCCTTGAGGGAAGCGCCCCACAGTTTTTGAAAACCACAAATTAAAGGTTTGGTTTGCCCAGGGGACCAATGAGCTGCTTCCATTCTCATTCAGCAGCCGACACGTGTGATGCCCTCTGAGGGGTCTCTTTTTTTAGGAAACAAACTATTTAACGAGTGATTTAGAGGAGATGCAGTAACGCAAAACATATCTTCTTTCTTTTCTTCTCTGTCCGTCCTTACTTCTCTCGGATGCCTCACCAATTTTTGTTTTCCCAACTGTCCTTTGCATGTGGTTTTAAATCTGAACCTGTGCTTTCCCAGTGGTCACGATTAGTGCTTTTATTGCAGAAACTGTCATTGTTACCACACAGTTTATGACCTACATCACTTAAAATTCCATAACTCATTGGTCAGAGCAGGTTTTCACGTAGCTCGTTGTGTTTATAAGGAGTAAAGGTGAGAAGGTAAGCCACTGAGTCCGTACGCCGGCGTGGAATAACTTCAGACGCCGACGTTTCATTTAAATTGGTTTCAGAGAAGATATTGTTATAACACCAAGCTCCTATCTAGTCGTAAAATAATCTGACATTTCTCCAATTAACGTCCTTTTCACGTGGGTTTTAAGTCTGAAACTGTCCCGACGATCAGAATCGGAGCTTTTGTTGCAGACGTGGTGGCACAATCTCCCAGTTCATGCTGAATAACTGCTCTGGACCATCTGCTCATGTCGCATGATATCAAACTCCTAACTAAAGACGACTTGACTCGGGATCGCTGTGATTATTTTGGGCTGTTCCTCAACTTCAGTTGCGTCACCGTCTTTGAGTTTTGCCCGTGACCTTTTCCAGAGACGACAGGCTGCTGGAGTTATTCCAGAGACCCGCGACAACGACTTGTCCTGCGCTCTGAGGTCGTGACCTTTCCCCCGCTGACGAGTCGTTGTCCAATAGCTCTCGGCAAACTCTTTGTCTTCTGAGACTGCCGACTCATGCCGTTGTTTCGGGGTGTATTTTATTTATTGCCCAGCTTATTGTATGCAGACGTCCTCACCAGACTTTAGTTGTACTGTCGTAGAAATATCACACGGGAAAACTGAGACGATGGCAAACGAGGAACATTGTGTTGCGTCACGCCAGCTGACTTATCACATGACACAGGAGAACATCACCGAGCATGAGTCCTCTCAACACAAATAGACACCAATGTCATGCTTCTCTCTCTCTCTCTCTCTCTCTCTCTCTCTCTCCCCCTCCCCCTCGTACATATGTTTGCTTATGACTTGACTCAGAAACCACACATGGTTGATTCTCACACTTTGACATTTAAGGGTTTAAGTCTTTAGAGGAACACGCTCTGCCCTCACATATATTGGGTTGAAAGGTCCTTGTGAAAAGTTTGTTTCACTAAATAGTCACATCGCAAAGTCCAATGTGATGTCTTCAAGTTTCTTCGTCATAGCAACAGTTCAAAAGAGCGAATCAATCAACTCTCACATGAGACAGCGGACGGTCTCACATTGTCGCGGTTCATCACTTCTCCACGGTACTCGACTGATGGGATTAATCTTTTGTTCTACTTAAAAGGTGCAGATTACATTTGTGAATTAATCAAGTCATTGTTTCAATGTTATCTCCTCAAAATTGCAAAGACACTCCAGTGAAACCATGCGGTCTCTTCTCCTTATCTTAGCCATTATTCTGCCTAAGTATGCCTGATGATAACTACAAGTCAGTATTACAGAGCGGAGCTCTGTCCGGCTTACAGTGGCAGTTGCTGTTGTTCAGTTACATTCCTTCACCCTTTGTGATGGCCGTCCAGCCGTATCAGTGGGCACACACACACACACACACACACACACACACACACACACACACACACACACACACACACACACACACACACACAAGCACTTCAAAAGCTCTTGAAAGTTTCCCTCGGACTGACTCGTGCAAGTTCTAAAACTCACGAGAGCTTTCGTATTCCTCTGAAACGTTTAAAACTCAACGTAGACACTGAGATGTACACATGGACTAGAATGAGGTCATCGATTAGACACGGCCCGATACACTTGCACAGCTCATTACGATAGCAAATCTGTAGTTGTAGTGCTTCTCGGAATCCAAATTGGTTTCTGTTCTGGCGATAAATGACCTGCAGGAAGTGAGAAAACGGAGCTCATTGGCGTTTCTGACGTGTTGGCGTTGCGTGTGCTAACACATTTACAGACGTCCCAGTAGTTTCATCGGGCCGACCTGCTGTGAGTTTATTTAGCCGCCCCGCACGTTCTTTGCGTGCAGCACTTTTCCCACTGCTGTCTGGTTCTGTCCCGACGATAAATTATGAGTCCGTACCGGCAGCCGAGTCGGGATATCAGACCAGGGAGGTTCACGTGGTGCACGGGTCAGTAGAGGTTGGTGGGTGAAGCCAGACTGTCAGGGAAACATTTGTGCCTTTTAAAAAAAGATCTTCTTAAAATATCATTAGACAAATGTTATTATTATATAATTTTTATAGCAAAAACAACACCAGTTGGGTGCAGAAAGTCTCTGTGTAGCGCTACACAATCTGTGTGTGGTCATCTGCGAGAGTTAAAGCACACAACTATAAGACAAGTGGTCTGGGTATGAAATTAAGCTACACACACATTCATGTATTTTGTCCACCACCTCGCCGTCTTATTACAAAAGTCAGTCTTTCCACCCTTTTTGTATTGCAATAATTGCAAAGAAAATGTATTTAATGAACAGTTAATGTGTGACATGTTTGGTTTTCTCACTTCCATTGTGGAAACTGAAGGCCTAGTGGTCCGTCGTTGTCTGACTGCTCGTCTTGTCTTTGAATGTGCAGGTGAGCTGTCGCTGCAGACGCTGTCTGGCACGGTGCTGGATTACAACGGCACCGAAAAATGTCCGGGGAGCGGCAACAACATCCAGACCAGCATCAGCTTCCAGTGCGGGAAAACCATGGTGAGACTCGCACCCGCAACCAGGAGGTGTTCAGCTTCTTCTATCGGGATTGATTTGTGCTTTTCCCGGAGTTGTGTTACCGGTACGGTAAATCTGTCCGGGGAAAGTGAAAGAGAAGCGCCCGCCCCCCTCGCTCGTTACCTCCTTCGAGTCGCCCTGGAGTGGTAATTATTTGTATTGATGTCATTGGATACATTGAATAAACCACATACAGGGAAACCAAATGGTTACCATCTGGCAGGAAAACAAAAACAACAAATACTAATAATTACATTTAATTATTATCTCACATTTTGGGATGCAGCACTATGATGGACTCTATCACCTGATCAGAAATAAGGATGTACTGGCCTGCATGTGTCATCATGTGTAATCAGGTTTCATCAATAGAAGATTCGGCTTTTTTGAGTTTGACTGTTGATGCAGTTTATTGTCATCAGTGACGCTTTGATCATGCTACAAAGGGTCAAGATAATAAACTTAAGTATAAAGTTCCACCATCATCATGCACCGACATTGTTGTGCAATAATGAGGACATGTTGATGTGCTTTTCTGTTTTTAGTCAGTTATTTGTACCAAGCGTATTATAAAAACTGTCAGACGCCCAGCGGACTGCAGCGGAGAATAAAACCCCTCCGGGTGTTTTTGAGCATTCGTTTGTCTTTCACTTAGACTAAACTAAGAAAGCTACAATGACATTTGTTGACTGATGCCAGAAGCAGCTTGTCACAAAAGGAAGAGAACCTGTGAGGCCAAATCATGTGGGACGGCGACAGTCGACCGCTCTGTACTTCTGCTCTGGAGTCAGCAGCGTGTCTGAGGGGTCTGAGCGGGGGGGTTGACATTAACAGGCGTCGCTTCCTGTGTCGAGTCACAAAGAGCCACGTGGAAGGAGACGACCGGCGCTGTATTCTCTGTGTGAAGGGGAGAAATGAAAGTGGCTCATTCTGAAACTTCTCAACAAAGTAATTTACTGCTGAAAAGAAGAAGTTATCTGTGATAATAGTCCGCCTCAGCAGTTCATTGCTTTCGTTATTTTTTTTAAACTGACAGACATGATTTATATAATTCCTTAATCGACTTGGACAGCGTGACACTGTGACTCCTTGTCTCTCATTAGATATTATTAATATGTGTTTTGGCTTTATTTTAGCAGTGCACATAATGTCACATGGCCCTTTTTTATATATATTTTTTTATAACAGAAAAACATATGTGTTTTCTTGAGGTCTCAAGCACATGAATAATGTCCTGCCCTCATAAATCATTTGCAAAGCCAAATATCCAAAATATTTTTTTACATTCATGTTTACTTGCTTGCAGTCTCCTTCACTTACACCGCTATGTACAACTGTAATAATATACATTTTTTCTTTTAAATATATAATAATATACATTTTTCTTTTAAATATATAATATCTAAAAATATATAATATCTTTTAAATATATAACCTTCGTCCTTTTAGTTTTGCAAGTAAACAATTGAATTGGGGAGCTCCAAATTCCCAGTTGTGTCATGAATAAGAATGTTGTAATCCAAACACACAAAACAAGACGTCTCTAAACTAGTGTCACAAACCGACCGACGACAAGTAAAAGACAATAAGCCGTAACGGGACAAGTTGATGGTTTGAGTCTCAAGAACGGGGGCTGCTGGTCAAATGTGGACGAGGAGAAAAACACATCAACGTTTTCTTGCTTAAGTAACATTTCAAAGAAATCCTCCACAATCATTCCCTTTCTTATTTTTTCGTTCACAAAACCAGTCTTACACTGACGCATCCGTCCGCTCGCTCCACCTTTCTCTTTGTTCCCCGGCGTGTCGTGATGCTGCTGCTGTTCACACTACAATGTGTCGGCCGCCATGAAACCCTCCGTCCTCCTCATGCCCCGGTGTGCTCGTGTGCTGCAGGGGACCCCGGAGTTCGTGGCCGTGTCCCAGTGTGTGCACTACTTCGAGTGGAGGACCTTCACCGCCTGCAACAAGGACAAATTCAAGCCGCACAAAGAGGTACGTCAGTGGAGTCGAATGTTCTGACGTGTACGAGAGAGAGGAGCTGCCAAGGTGTGATGGGGGAGAAACAAGAGGGGTTTGAATGGAAATGAAGAGCCCCGCGAGGGTGTTTACAGCGGAGTAGAGGACGTGTCACATGTCGTTACGCGGAACCGTTGAAAGAATGTGTGAAATTAATTTAACTCGCTTTTTAAGAGACAATTAACTGTTGCGAAAGAGCAACAACCCCCCCCCCCCACACACACACACACACACACACAAATAAATGTTATTATTAATAAGAGTCCAAAAAACATGAATCTGATGGAATAATTTGAAAGCTTTTTAAAAAATGAAGCCCTCAAAAATTATTATTACTCCAAGTTATTACATGGACAGATTTATCACATCTTAAGAGGTGATTTGCATGCGGCACATTAATGAGTTACACTTATTATTGTTATTGTTATACTGTTGGATGCTACAGACCTGCAGCACAGAACCATGATGTCATTTTAACATCCACTCAAAGATCTGATATGGCATTTCATATCTATTGTACGAGAGCGTCTTTTGATATTTGCCTTCCACCGTGACCCCTGCGGCCTCCTCGGTGTGCAGGTGCCCTGCTACGCGTTCGACGCCGACGGCAAGAAGCACGACCTCGGCCCTCTGATCAAAGTGAACGACGGCTACCTGGTGGACGACGGCGACGACAGCGTCGACTTCTACATCAACATCTGCCGCAGTCTCAGTCAGTACCTGGGGGGCACAGACAAAGGCCTTTTTACGCATCACTCTCTCATTGTTAAGATTGAGGAAAATAAGACTTTAAAAATAAATAAATGTGGCACTTATTTTTCATTTATAAAGACATATTTATGTGTAACGGTGCTTGTTTTACATTTCAAGCTCGACCATTACTTTATGAAAGAGCTCCTTCTTTGGTATTTTTATTAAACCGTTTGAAGTAAAGCTACCGGCTGATCAACACTGATAATATGTTGAGATTGTTAAGCAAAGAAAGTCATTAAGATCTTATGTCATGCTACGTGATAAAAGTAATATCGGGCCTATGGGCCAGTAATTGAGCAACACTGCTCCTAGCAATTGAGTGTTCCTATTACTTCCAAACTTCCCTTTTCTCCACCATTGTCTCACATCCTTCTGCTTCCTGTCTCAGACCGACCGGACAAATCGTGTCCAGAGGGCTCGGCCGCCTGTCTGGTCACAGCGGACGGCTCCTTCGACATGGGCTCTCCGACCACACAGCTGGAGCTGTTATCCAACGACAGGTATCTTCTCCATGGGTGCTAATGTAGTACCCTGAAATGTTATTTCATACCTCTTACTGATGTAGTTCAACGGTGTCCATTTCTTATTATTTGTGTTTAAGGTAGTATATGTATTGTGCACATATTAACTATGAAGGGAGGAAAGTGCTCGTTGTTCCGTTGGAAGAGAGCGCTGTCTCTTTAAGAGAGGGGCGTGTATAAAACAGGTGCGGGAAGCCGGCTGAGGAAAACAGTGCATGCTTGCTTTAACTGGGAATGTGTATAATAAATGTTGCCAAAAATTAAGAACAAAGTTTTATTGAAGAGTTCATATTAAGGGTGCAACTCTTAACTATCCGTCACGGTGATCGTCTGGACACGTCTTCCTTTCTTTTTCTATGAGTTTAGATTTTAGTCGGCGTCTAAATCACAGGCTCTGGGATCACTTATCCGCTCAAAGCAACTTTGGCCGCGACGTATTAACTATAAAGTCTGTGCGCTCACAGATCAGATCCTGTTGGATCGGGATCTGATCAGCCCAAATCCACATGCCCCGGTGGCCGTTTGGATGTCTGAGGCGTAGACATCATGTCGGCACGATTCATACGTACTCTTCTTCCAACATGGGAGTTGCTCTCTCTCTCTTGAGGAGAGTAAAGGGAAGAGAGGGGGGACGTCTATTGGGAAGAATTGATGTGAGCATGTGTTTATCATCGAATCAGCGGAGCTTTGTCCGCAGCTATTCTTCAATAAAATATGTCTTCTTTTACTGCAGGAAAAGAAGAGTAAACGGCAACAAAAATAGGATACGTTCATTATAAAGAATACACAGGAAATGAAATATGACTACGCTATATATCTCCGGATTAGGCAGGTTACACAGAAACAGTTTAGGTTTCTAGAAGGGCACGTTCGATCATCAAAGTTGCGTTGTGAAGACGAGTGTAACCCCGGCTTAAGACGTCTGTGGAGTAGACATCGGACTGAAGGATACACTTTGAATGTTTTTGAGTGAAACGCTGATTTAGTTTCTTGTCTCCTCTCAAGACTGAAGTTACACTATGAAGTCGCTGCTGGTTCAACTCCGCCGGACTTCTGCAACAAGCACGATCCTGCCGTCACCATCACCTTCATCTGTCCGTCCAGCAGACACTCAGTAGGACACACACACACACACACACACACACACACACACACACACACACACACACACTCTCTCACTTTCCAAACTTGTGTCTACTTGATTTGTTTTAATCTGGTGCTCACACTTGATTCCGAGAGACGTTAAGAAACAATCTTTCTTCTTTCTTGATACCAATCCTAATACTTGTGTATTAGCTTTTCCGATCCTGGTTTCGGAGACAACTTTGCGGTTCCCGCTTTAATAGACGTCTCCTTTTGGTTTCCCAGGGCAGCACTCCGAAGATGACAGCGGGGTCGAACTGTCGCTACGAGGTGGAGTGGGTGACCGAATACGCATGTCACAGAGACTACCTGGAGAGCCACACCTGTAGAATGACCAGCGAGCAGCACGACATCTCCATCGACCTCACGCCGCTCACCCTGAGCTGTAAGTACTTCTTCCTCTAAACTACCCCCCCCAGGGGCCAGAGACTGTCACCCAACCCCATAACAACGAAATATTTAATTCATTTAGCTTCTCGTAGTTTTTAATTATAGGATGCTCTAATCTCAGGTTTTTATACCGTGATTATAAAACGGATCCTTCTTGTCGTTGATTATGATGTGAGTGCGTCTGCAGACGGTATCAACGTCTCTCACGCCGGACCGTGGGGAGTTGTGTCAGAGTATAAAAGAGGTAGTGCATAGCGGGAACAAAATAACAAGGATGCATTTGGATGCGATTACCATGGCAACGGGCAAGGTCTGAAGCATCCGGGTCGGTCTGACCATGAAACAGAATTTGTGGTCGCTTCAGAGATGGATTTTCAAACATTCACCAAAATGGAGCAAAATTAGGGTCTTGTCAGTTTTTGTCACAAAAAAAAAAAAAAAAAAAAGGGTAGATGAACCTCTGGGGTATCAGCTGCTCTGATTAGTTTTTAAATGTGTTACTTGTGATTTTATGTGAATATTATGTTCTTATTTTTTTTATAAAACATCAGTACATGTATATAATGACCCTTTATAAAAGCAATACGCCTCTTGCTTAATTGAACCTCTGGCGGGAGTGAGCTTCAGCCAATAGGCTGAACGTTTTTAATCATCTTCTCTTCCAACTGGTTCGTATCAGTGGTTTCCACGCTAGAGACATGGAAGAAACAAACTGGAATCCCATCTTGCTGAACTCTGATCGACGGTTCCTTCTTTATTGTGTTCTCCACAATACCAAAAATAACCTGCAAGAATGATTGGCTCACAGGGACGCTGTTTTTGTCCCAGTTAGAGGAAGTAGCTTCATGAGTAAACTGTACTGGCCTTCCTGCTTTTTTGTCATCTCATAGTTAGAAATAGAAGGGAAAAAAAATAAAAGTCTCACTCCGTCTCAGAGTTCATGCACGTGGCTTCTTATGTTTAAAGTCAGATACAGCTGAATTAAAGCTGATTGCTGTCAGTGTTGTTGGAACTTATGGTAAGACGATGATGATGATGATGATGATGATGATGATAATCAGTCACTGGACAAATATGTCAATTTACAATGCGTGTGTGTGTGTGTGTGTGTGTGTGTGTGTGTGTGTGTGTGTGTGTGTGTGTGTGTGTGTGTGTGTGTGTGTGTGTGTGTGTGTGTGTGTGTGTGTGTGTGTGTGTGTGTGTGTGTGTGTGTGTGTGTGTGTGTGTGTGTGTGTGTGTGTGTGTGTGTGTGTGTGTGTGTGTGTGTGTGTGTGTGTGTGTGTGTGTGTGTGTGTGTGTCTGTAGCTACAGAAGTCCCATACTACGCACACTCTGGGCCCAATGACGGGGTCGACAGCTACGTCTACTACCTGAACGTGTGTGGAGAGATCCCCACTAACGAATGTGGAGAACACAAGTTTGTATCGTCCTGCCAGGTGAAGAAGTCCGGCGACGTGAAGAAGGTGGCTGGAAGATATCAGAACCAGACATTACGGTAATGTGTGTGCGTGTGTGTGTGTGTGTGTGTGTGTGTGTGTCAGTCATTCCACAGGTTGATGTTTCAAGTCAAGAGTTTGTCTGTATTTTCTGCTTGTCAGTCAGCTCTGATGCTCCTTTTTGATTTTGATGGTGCAATCAACTGTGAGAGGGAAACGATAATCACGGTTTCACAAAGACTTTGTAGTAACAGAAGTGAGTTTTGCTTTAATACAAGGGAACAATGGAGAGCTAAGTTTTAATGTTGCAGTCGAGTAGCACATTGTATCCTGTAAAAACTTCAGAGAGCAGGAATCGGGCTGCTTTGCTGATGTTGAAACCTGAAGCTGCTTTATTCATCGTGCCAATGTTCTGTACTGTAAAACAATTCTCTAACCTGTTTGCCCGCTTGCCAAACCTTTCTGTTTGACTTGTTAACACAAAGTCCTTTGTTGAAGAATCACTTGTTATCTTGCAACGCAGGGTTTGAACAAAGAAATGCGGTTGCAGCAAAAAGACAAAAACAGGAGTGGATTCCTGCGCTGGGTTGTTTTGAATATGCAACAAGAGGAACGCAGCAACAAAAACAATCGGCAAATAACAGTTGTTAATAATTCCAGCAACTTAAAATATGTTTGATCACCAAGCATCAAACACAGGGTCAGCAATCCATAACAATACTACAACTATAATGTGATAATAATAAGCATTATAATTAAAATCTTGCCAAAAATCTGGTTACTTAATAATAATAATAACTTTATTTATATAGCACTTTTAAAAACAAAGTTTACAAAGTGCTCTACAGATAAACAAAGCATAAACACAACTTAAATGGTGGCAAACAAAAAAGACCATACCATAAAAGCATTGAATACAAGTAAAACCAAACAAATAGGCAATTAAAATACAAATTTAAAAGGACGACATCACTTAAAAGCAGTTCTATAAAAGTGGGTTTTAAGAAGTGATTTAAAAGAAGTTATTGATTCTGCCAGCCTTATTTCCTCCGGTAGGTTGTTCCAAAGTCGAGGGGTCCTGGTGGAAAAAGCACGATCACCCTTTGATTTAAGCCTCGACTTTGGAACGGCCAGGAGGGCCCCACCGGAGGATCTAAGGCTGCGAGATGGCTTATATGGCGTTAACATTTCGATAACGTAATCCGGGGCAAGACCCAGACGGGCCTTAAAAGTGATCAACAAAATCTTAAAATCAATTCTAAAACTAACTGGGAGCCAGTGGAGTGAGGCCAGAACTGGAGTAATATGTAGTTGTCTGTTAAAACCAGTAAGAAGCCTAGCTGCTGCATTTTGGACTAGCTTAGTCATTAAGTTCTTAATTAAATAAGAAATTACAGGATGAAGAAGAAAGCCATTTGGTTATTCCATGTACACTATTTATGTATAGCGTCACATTGTAATACAGATTGATATCATGATATATAAAGACCTATATATTGTGATACAAGATGTTAGCCCTAACTTTACTCAAACTTCCAATGTTGATTAGTGTAATTCTGTCATATGACGTACGCACGTTCAAACTGAAATGTAAAAAGTCCACAGAAGCTACCGGCCGCCACATCTTAATGCTGTAGCCTTTAATTAAAAAAATAAACAAGTATATGGGCCAGAAATGATCCACAGACATAATTTTATTTTTCTAATTATTTATTTATTCGCACAAAATAAAGTAACAAATGTAACATTATTAAAAGACACAGAAATGAGTGCAGGTGAGAAAAGAAACCCAAAGGGCTTATGCAAGGTTCTCACCTAAAGTAATGAATAATAAACAAGAATAACATGTAACGTGCTAAAACAAACAACAATACACATCAAGGAATGTCAAGGAATACAAAACATTACAGACATTAGAGGTATAACTTCTTAATCAGTGCCAGTACATTTTCTTTTAACCTTTCAACCCTGTTTTTATCTGCAGTTATTCAGATGGAGATCTGACTCTGATCTACCCAGATGGGGTCAGATGCTCCTCCGGCTTCCTGAGAATGACCATCATCAACTTTGAGTGCAGCAAGAATGCATGTAAGACAAGTTTCTCAAGAAGATTATAAGCACACAATCATCATTTTTTGTTGACATTATTTCGGGTGTATTTTGTTCATGTCTATAATACGCCAATGCTCCTTCTGATCTGATGATATTTTGGCACCACCTTGTGGTCGTATACAGGATTACATGGGAGCAGACAGCATTACATAACATTACATGTCATTTAGCTGACGCTTTTATCCAAAGCGACTTACAACCATGTTACATTCATACACCGCAGACACAGCTACAGGGAGAAATTGAGGGTTAAGTGTCTTGCTCAAGGGCACATCGACTAGGGCGGGGATTGAACCTCCAACCCCCTGTAAGATGTACTGCTCTCATAAGATGGGTCTCCTATTATATATTATGTTCACTCCATTTGTCCTGTAAACGATGAACTTTGTCAGTGAAATTAGGAGGATTCATTTGGTGGATTTCATTTTTTTTTTATTGTTTAATATGATACTGTCTGAGCCAAAGGAACACTACATTTATTATCTCTAGTTTACTATCTCTAGCTTTCTCCCTGTCCACATTTTACAGTTAAAACAACACAAATATACAATATGTCGTATAAGGAATACGACAATTAGTATTTTTTAGTTTTACAATTCAGAGTTTCTAAAAAAATCTGTCCCACAAATCCTAAATTTGAAGTGCTTTACTGCCACATTTTCATACTTTGCATTTGGTACGGTGGCAGTAAAGCACCATATATTAAAGATTGTCAGTCAAGTGGAATCTCGTCAAAACTGGCCCTTAACCCACGCTATGCCTTACTTTCTGCAGCCAACGGCGGGCGAGGGAACCCCGTCTTCACGGGGGAGACGGACTGCACTTATTACTTTGACTGGGAGACGGCCTTCGCCTGCGTCAAGGAGAAAGAGAATCTACTGTGTCGAGTCAGAGACGACAACAAGCACTACGACCTTTCACCCCTCACGAGATACCCTGGTGAGAATCGATTGGTTGTGGCCACATCCACATCGATGTAGAACCGTTCCCGCTCCGCCTGGTGTTGCTGGAGCCTCACCTTTCCTCCGTGTCTCTCCGGGCGGCTTCAGGGTCGGATGCCGGTGGGAACTGGGAGGCGGTGGATGCCAAATCTCCAAAGCCGGACTCCCGTTTCTACCTGAATGTCTGTCACAAAGTCATCCAGACGGGTGCAGCTGCCGACTGCCCTGTGAACGCCTCCATCTGTGCTGTGGGTAAGAGTCTCTGCAAGGGGGGAGCGTGGCGGGGTTGGACAGACGTGGGGAGGAGGAGGAGTTATTCACACGTTGCCAAAGTCATGAAAGTGAAGGGCATAGTTGTAGCCTTAGTTTATTGATCGTTCCTCTCCCTCCCTCAGACAAGGCTCTCGGGGCCATCAGCCTGGGCAGCTTCCTCTCATCTCCCCAGAAGACGAAAATAGGAAATGACATCCGACTGGTGTATACGGATGGAAGCTTCTGCATCAATAAAAAGACGAGGATCCAAACTATCCTGACCCTCAAGTGCAAACCGGGTAGGCTGAACAAAGAGAGGCGTGGTCATCAAGACATATTTATCTTTAATATGTTTGATGTGTGTTTCTCTCTAATTGATGTCTAATGGTCTCCACCTTCCCCCTTTCTCCTTCTCACCCTCCTCGCAGGAGATCTGGAGAGCGCTCCCGTCCTCCGTAGTGTTTCCTCTGACGGATGCGTGTACGAGTTGGAGTGGTACACGGCCGCCGCCTGCGTCCTCTCCAAGACTCAGGGAGACGACTGCAAAGTGGAGGATCCTCAGGCTGGTATGAGCGTTTGATCAATATTTCCCTTGCGCCACAAAAACCCAGCAGGGGAGGAAAGGCGAGAAAGAAGCAATTTTGATTAATATGTTTTAGCTCAAAACCTCTACGGTGATCCGTCGGGTTTTGAGCCTCCAATCCAAAACATTTTTAATCTGCTGTGAGTTTTCCTCCAGCCGTGTCATCCCTTTCTCAAATCATGAGAGAGCTTCGACTTCAGGCTGCAACTTTTACTTTCTAAATTAATCAATTGACAGCTTCAATAATGAGGATGAGGAATTGCCCCAAACAATTGGATCGCAACTCGTTCACTGGACGAATACAAAAAAATGTGGTCCCCATGAATCACTATGACAAAAAAACATGGGAAAATAAGGTCTATGCGGAAAAATAACTTTTAACTCGACGTATAATCCAACCAACATTCCAAATATATTTTACTAGTGTATAAAATGTAGAAAAGTAGCAAATCCTCTAATTTGTGAAGCTGTCAGTCTATTTTCAAATTGGTTCCAGAGATACGCTTTCATGAAACATTCAGTCTTTGAGGGAAAACAAGCCGAAGCTCTAATAGACACGTGTTTAAGAAGTGACCCGACTCTTCAAGAGGAAACGAGTACGGCAGCAAGATTATGGCCACAATGATAATCCCAAGGATTTTGATCATCATTATTGAGCTGACGGTTATTTACCACGATGGATGTTTGTACTCCAACTGGCCTGCGTTGCTCCACAGGGTTCTCCTTCGACTTGTCGCCTCTCTCCAAAGCCGCCGGTGGCTTCTACAACCTCACCAGCGGCAACTACGACTACTACATCAACGTCTGTGGTGCCGTCAAGGCGGCCAGCTGTCCCGAGAAGGCCGGCACGTGCCAGGTGGAAAAGAGGTACGGCATGGGCACGCGAGCAGGGAGCACTCATTCACACACTGCTGCAGTCATCCACAACCACATAGTGACACTATGATGTTTTATTCTCCTTTTTCTTTCCACCACATCAGTGCTTGGAGTCTTGGGGAAGCAACTCCCGCCTGTCGTACTACGACGGCCTGATCCAGCTGGCCTACAGCAACGGCTCCCAGTACAACAACAAAGAACACACTCTCAGGTCCTCGCTCATCTCTTTCCTCTGCGACCCGGAAGCTGGAGCTGGTTATCCCGAATTCCAGGTAAAACTTTCTCTGCACGTTACTGATGGACTATGTGTGTATATTTATGGTATTTAGTGAGCCTCTAGTTGACCTGTACTTTTAATCTTAATTTTCTGCATCCAGGTTGAGGACAGTTACACGTATAACTTCCGCTGGTATACATCCTACGCATGTCCTGAAAGGCCTCACGAGTGTCTGGTGACAGATCCCACCACTCTGGAGCAGTACGACTTATCCAGGTAATAACGCATACATATTTTGTTAATTCCACATATAACGCATAATTGCAACGGTGTACTTTACCACATTGTAGGTAGAAAATACATCTGGAGCTGGCGAGGGAGTAATTAATTATGAAAACTCATCACAATATGATGTTTTCCTCTGAATAGGCCCAACGGTAGTTTATCTTCAAAGCTGCAATATTACGATAATATTGTGATTTATGGGCTACTTATTCCTTCATTAGTATATTTTGAGTAGATCTTCCAACTCGAGCATAACACATGGCAAGTGGTGGCTTTTGCTGTAATGAGGTTGATCCTACCGAGCAAAGTGGTTCCATGATACTAACTCCATAAACTTTTCTTTTTTTTAAATCATCATTACGTATGATTCTTTAACACTCTTTCTCATAAATGTGTAATTTTTCTCTCTCATAAATGTACCACATTTCCATATATCATCCCCACTTCCTTCCATAATCATTACTTTTTTTTAACCTACAATGGCCTTAATATGGTGTCGTACAAAACCCACTTGTTCAAATACTCACATAATCAAGATAAAAAAAGAACAAACAGGAAGAGAATCATATTTTGTCTCCCTCCTTCTGCCTCCAGCTTGTCACGCTCCTCCTCCAACTGGCAGGTCATGGATTTGTCCGACTCCACGAACCTGAAGAAGTACTACATCAACATATGTCGGCCTATCAACGCTGTACCGGGCTGCGATCGCCACGCGTCCGTCTGCCAGATGAAGTACATCTCCGAGCAGGTCCGTGAAGTCCAGAAACAGAATTGTAACTTTAAAAAAAACAAGAAAATATCCCATAATGCACCTTTCTAAAACGGCAACATTCATAAGCGCATGTGATAACCGGTCAACGATACAAAACACCAGGAATTCGATTCAGGAGCCGTTTCCTTCCCTCTGTCTTCAGGGCTCCCCGAAGGAGGCCGTGTCCATCAGCAACATGGGGATCTCCAGGCGAGGGCCGACCATCGAGGCGCGGGACCGGCTGCTGCTGGAGTTCACCGACGGCTCCGCCTGCGTGTCGGACGGCCTGAAGCTCACGCACACCACGCGCATCCACCTGGTCTGCTCCAGAGGAACGGTGGTGAGTGGCCGCCGCTCGTCCAGCGGAGCGCTCGCTTGTCGACGCTCGGCGTCTGAGGCGCGGCTCTGTTTGTGTTCCGCAGTCGATGGGCCCGAGGTTCCTCATGTACCAGAACTGCACTGCCAACTTCATCTGGGAGACCAGGGCGGCCTGCGCCATCAAAACCACCACGAACAACGTGAGTCCAGCTGCGTTACATCGTCCTCTCATCCCGTGTCCAGCTTGTGTCCAACAAAGAATTGACTTTAAAATCCTGCTGCTGGTTTATAAAGCACTGAATGGTTTAGGGCCTAAATACATGTGATCTGCTGCTACCTTATGAACCATCTCGGCCCCTCAGGTCGCCTGGGACGGGTTTACTTTCTGTACCCAGAGTCAGAACTAAACACGGAGAAGCAGCGTTCAGCTTTTCTGCTCCACATATGTGGAACAAGGTTCCTGAAAGCTGCAGGTCTGCTGAGACCCTCAGCTCCTTTAAATCCAGCTTGAAGACTTTTCTGTTTTCTGCTGCCTTTAATTGATTTTTATTATTTTTATTTGTTTTCTTAACTGTTTTTAAATATGTTTTGATGTTTTTAATGGTTTTATTTGAAGCACTTTGAATCGCCTTGTTGTTGAAATGTGCTATACAAATAAACTTGCCTTGCCTTGCCTTGTGTCGGCGTACGGATGAGACGGCAATATGGAAAGATGTGACGCTGGGAAATTTACACGATTACAATATTTGGAAATGGTGTCTTTGTGTCTCAGGACTGTGCCGTGGTGGATCCCAACACTGGCTTTGAGTTCAACCTTCAGCTTTTGGCTTCTAAGACTGGCTACACGACGAGAGCGAATGGCAAAGAATTCCGGGTAAGATAGTTTGAGTCATGACACTTTGCTAAACATAAATAATGCATCTCTCATGCATTGTTTCAATGTATTAGTGTGATGTAGCGGAAGTGTGGGAGCTGCTTAGACGCGTAGCTTTTTTTATGGCTCTGGTATCACATGCCAGCGATGCTCGCAACAGTATGGGATTTTATTGTATTTTCTTATTTATATAAGCTGGGTTTATCATTTTTAGCCTTTATTTAACCAGGTCGGTCCCATTGAGATAATAACGCTATACATTTAAAAAACACTGCAACCAACAATTTTTACAATGACGGATTCATATTTTCATATATTTATATGTCTATATCATATTTGAGAATACTGAACTATCTCCAACCAATACAAATAATTAAATATTGACATTTCAGCTTTTTCCTTGAAAAACAAGAATTTATCAAATATCAAAATAGCTTATTTTCCGTCTCTGCGCTTAAATGATACCTTCACACTGCGGTTCAGCAGTAAATACCGTGTCCTGTGTCCCGTCAAAACGCATTGAGTTCTTCAAAAGGTTCTTCGTCCCTGGGAGAAGTTCCTGCAGTCGAAAAAGACTTTGCAAGCATCACTCCAATATTTCCCTTTTTCTTTTTGCACCATGATACTTTTGTCTCTGAAATATACGGCCAGCACCCCCTTCATAATACCACCAAAGTGTAACCCTTCCTCCTCCACACCCTGTAGGTGAACATCTGCGCTGACGTGGCAGAGTGCGGAGCGGGCATGGCCGGCTGCGAGCTGGACGAGGGGCGTCCGCTGAGCCCGGTCGGGGTGGAGAAGACCCTCCAGTACTCCACCGATGGCCTGCTCACGCTAACCTACAAGGGGAACCTGGACGAGCCCACGGGTATTGAGTCACATCAACCCAAAGTCTTGTGTTTCTACATGCAGTAGTTCACTTCAGCTGTGGCGACATTTTGTAATCCTGTATTTACAGCTGTGTGACTTCAAACATTGAAGACTTTTAAAGATGAAACATCTTCTTTTTCCCCCCTCTATCTACATTTCCCTTCTGCATCAGCGACTCGGGACACCTTCACCATCAATTTTGTGTGCAATACGACGGCTCAACCCGGCTCCTTAAAACTGCTGCGAGAGGACCTGAGCTCATCTGCGACCCACGTGGTGCACAACGCTTCTTTGAGTTCTCCACTGCGCTGGCCTGCGTCCCTGCTCCAGTTGACTGCCAGATCATTGGTACATACACACACACACACACAGTATTAATACATTTAATAATTGTCAAACTACTTATGCTTTTCTTGTGTGTGTAAATCTACTTTTCTGTCGCCTCTAGATTCCCAAGGTCATGAGTATGACCTCAGGCACTTGATCCGGGACAGGGAGGACAGCCCCTGGGTCGCCATAGATACAGGTGCTGTGAAATCCCGCAGCTTTTACATCAACGTCTGCAAACCTCTCCCTCCAGTGAGTGACTGTCCAGGTCAGTACGCTCCGTCATGTTCCCCCACCTGATCTGCTGACACACACAAACACACACACACACTAAATAAGAGGTATTAACTGACTTTGGGCTTTTGATGGGATCTGCAACACCTAAATATGTATCAATTGCGTCTTTAATGCACAATTTGCCAACTCTGACAGACCTTTCTAGAAAACGTGAAGGAACAATCCAAATGTGTCCAGAGTGACATCAGCTGTTGCCTAGGAACATAATTCGGTAGAAACGGTCTATAACGTAATAATATGGTGTTTTTGGAATATTTCATCCCACCAGTCGGAGACGATCAAAAATAAATCCTTTATTTATTTACAACTGAAGCTTGAGAAGAAGGTGATACGATATTATTCTAATAATAGCTCTATACTTTTCAAAGCTCAGTGGGCTTTAGAAAAGGAGTAACTGATTTTAAACGAGGACAAATGGACAGTAACAAGACAGTAGATCAGGCCTATTCAACTAGCTGCCCGTTTGAATTTAACTCCGGCCCGCCAGACCGTCTGCAAATCAGTCTAGCTTGGTAATAAAAAATAAAACTGACACACGCCTCTTTTATACATTGAGACATCTGACCCAGAGCCGTTGTGTTTCACTGTTGCCTCAACCCAACCTGTATGTTACATCGTTATGTCACGCCCCGTGTTGGTTGCCGTGACCCACTCCTCACCAGCGCTCTGGTCTGGCCACTGAAACACCGGCGCTAGCTGACGCTACCGTTAAGCTGCAAAACGTCTCTTTCAAAGCCGAAGCGTCGGGAAGTTGTCTGCAGGGCTCTCAAGCCTCACGCATTGAGCGCGAGACTCGCACATTTCTGTCTTAACTCCCGCCACACATCGTATTTCTCACGCTGAAAAAAACTATCGACTATTTAATGTTTTAACGTGCCGCAGCGCCAACATGAGCCGCGCTGAAGAAAAAAAAGGACCATACTCCCCGGGCACTAGGACCTGGGGGGAGGCTGCTGCGTGGCTTCCTCACTCTGCAAGGAGCATCTCTCATAGAGCCAGGATGACAGTCAATGAGTTGAGCTTAAAGTAATCGATGCACCAAGTGAACTGTAAATCCAGGTAGTTACAGAATGTCATATTTATTAATGAGTGTCATATTGTTCTCCATAGACTGGTAAATTAGACACTGAACAAGTTTATATTTATTTTATTTTATTTGATCAATATTCTGTGCGGCCCTCACACCCCCCGTGATTTTCTTATTCGGCCCACTAGCTACTGAAGTTGAATAGCCCTGCAGTAGATGCTAAAATATGAAAATAAAAATAAAAACCTTACCTGTAATGCTAAGAAAAATATTTTGTAAAACTCAACACGAATGTCTCTTGTTCTATGAAAGTGCTCACTACGAGGTCTGTGACTTACAGTCTGAGAGTTAAGTACCGGTACATTATTTTGTTCTCTCCAGTCGGTCCTTTGGGTGCCTGTGGCATGATTGATGGGAAGAAATACAACCTGGGATACGTCCAGTCGAGCCCCCAGGCGGCGGAGGACGGCTCCATCAGCATCGTGTACCAGAACGGAGACCTGTGCGGCGCCGCTTCCCGCTACTCCACGCGCATCATCTTCCAGTGCGATGACAACCCGGTGAGTCTCAGATCACAAGAACATGTATAAGGCGCATATGGACTTTTAGTGTCGGGGAAAGGGGAGTCTGTCACATATATAAGTTAGCTATTTGGATATTCCACGGAACAAAATGTCTTAGTGTGTGTCTTTTATTTTTAGGGCTCCCCCATGTTTGACCGTAAAGATGGTTGTGAATATGTCTTCATCTGGAGGACCTCGGAGGCCTGCCCCATCAGGAAGTCTCAAGGTGTGTGTGGGTGTGTCAAAGTGTTAAGAATTGTGGATATCAATGTCTTAAGATTAAAACTGCTGTTATTTTGTTATGTGTGCAGATAGCGCTGTTGCTTTAAATGTTTTTTGTGGTCGATACAAGGACAGCATTCACCGCTAATATTGACTAAACTGTGATGGCGGACAAACGAGAGTATGTGCCTCCGTGGTCACCATCCAACATGTGTCCTCCCAGGTGATAACTGCCAGGTTCGCGACCTCAAGAGTGGCTACCTGTTAGATCTGAGCTCTCTGAAGGGTCAAGATTACCCCATCAGCAGCGATAAGTACGTCTACCACCTGTCGGTCTGCGGGGGGCTCAAGAAAGAGATCTGCACCCAGAAGGACACGGTCCTCGAAACCGTCTCCTCCTGCCAAGTGGAAGGGGACAACCACAAGATTGCAGGTATTGCAAAAAACTTGAATCAGGGTTCGTACAGTCATGGAAAACCTGGAAAAGTCATGGAATGGTAATGGAAATGGTCATTTCCAGGCCTGGAAAAGTCATGGAAAAAACTCAGATCATAAAAGTTTTGGAAAAGTCATGGAAATGTTGTTATATTCACATGTTCATCTATGCCGATTTTAAAATAATTGATGTGTTTTTTTAAGAAAGACGCTCAAAAAAGCATATCATTTTCTAAATTGTTCATGTTTATACTGAGATTTCAGTTTGGTCGTGGAAATTTGGTTTAAAGTCATGGAAAAGTCATGGAAAAGTCATGGAAATCCATTGCTCAAAATATGTAAGAACCCTGTTGAATATTCTTAAGTATTTAATGTTGTATTGTGTGTAGTAATGTGCGTCATTATTATTGTGTGTGTGCAGGAATGACAACCCAGGTTCTGAGCTACGTGGGAGACCAGCTCATCTTGAACTACACTAATGGAGAGGCCTGTCACAAGATCTACCAGAGATCCACCGAGATCTACTTCTCCTGCCACCCTGACAGGCATCCTGTGAGTGTCACACACAAAGACAGAAGACCAGCTGATCCCACAGATGTTATTGGCTTTTATATAATAATAATGATTCCCTGCAGATTATTTCTGTTTGCTAAGTATAAAGAGTCGAGGCCTTCACATAAGGGGTTTGTGATCAATAATCGGCACGTAAATGCAAAATATGCGTGCAATATATGTCGAGGGCTTTTATTGTGAAAGGTAAGGTGGATGGAAGGAGTGCGTCTGCCCTGCCTTCGTCATGGGTGACAGTAGTAATAACGTTTTCTATCGTGGGCCTCTGTGTTGTTTCATTATTAGAGGTGCAACTCAACCCGTTTCACACAATGGGATAGTTATTTATTTCTTCTCAATTATTTTGGATATATCATTATATTATTTCTTAAATGTCTGCAGTGGCTGCTCATTTAACATTTCTCTACTTTCTGTAACGCTGTAGTAACTCCTTGTGTGTCGTGTCGATTCCTTAAGGGAACACCAGAGTTCATCAAGGAGACTCCAGACTGCACCTACATGTTCAGCTGGCCCACCGCTCTGGCCTGCGTCCCAGTCAAGACCACCAGCTGCTCCTACAAGTAACGCTCCTCCTGTGCTCCCTGTAGTTACTCCTCCTCCTGTGTTGTTCATGCACACTCCTCATACCGGTGTTTCTTTTTAAATGTTGGCTAATTGGTGAGGTCGCAAGCTCGACCAAGATTAATCATGTAATGGTAAATATATGATTGATGATGTATGGTGATACAACAAAGTTAGGCCACTTGATTTGTTACCGTGAATACATGTGTGCAAAATACAATTTAGTTATCAGGAAAATCTGTCTCTGGTGTCAGAGCAGACCTCATAATTAAACCTAATTTTGCTATATGGGTGATTTATTGGTTCATTAATAGTGAGTAGTGTGTTATACTGATACAATGCTTCTTTTAGAAATGTGGAAATAACTACACTATACAAATTTGAGTGGAATAATTAAGTATCTTGCTTTTTTTGTGCATTCCTGAACACATTTTGTTTCCCCATATTTGCAAAGATGTGTCGACGTCCGTCCTCCAGCAAAGTTTTAAAGTATACCTCTAATGGATAGGAAGAAAGAAATGGAACAAAAAAGGGACACATGTCTGATGAGGCCCTTTTTAAAATACATAATTCATAGGTTTGATTTGTTTTGAGGTTAGGGTATTTAAGCATCAGCGTTACCGTATGACCCCCTGCTGGAAAACGCTTGTATCTGAACAGACATGAACAATGACCAACTTCAAAACAGCCCAGACGAATGGACAGACCTCAGACACATTAGACAATGAATGTTCACCCTCTGCTCGTGTGCTCTGTGCTCAGTGATGATCAGGGACTCTCCTACGACCTCTCCCCTCTGGCTATGGACTCTCGAAACTGGGAGGTGGAGCCCTCTACGGAGGACACTGGGAACCGCTACTACATCAACGTCTGCAGGGCGCTCGTGCCGCAAGGAGGTCAGCATGCACGCTCGTGTTCTTCCTATGCAGTGAGGCCGTAGCGTCCAGCTCTGGTTAGGCCAGAGGTCAAGTTCCAAGAGATCGTTTTTGAGACTGAACGTCTCTCTCCGAGTTGACTCTGTGCTCACCTTGCGACAGGTACGTGGAAGTGTCCCTCCAATGCGGCGTCCTGCTTGAAGGCCGGAGAGGACTATGTGAATTTGGGGCAGGTGGAGTCTGGTCCTACGTGGGACAGAAAGGTCCTGAAGCTGCAGTACAGCAGCGGTCAGGCGTGTCCCGATGGGAGCCGCAACAAGAGCAGCGTCATCCGCTTCAAGTGTGACAAAGACAAAGTGGTGAGGAGACGTTTACAGGAAGATGCAAACAGTCGGTTCCATTTCCTGTCGGAGGGGTTTGTGTGTGACACTGTACACACAAGTTGTTCACATAGTCTATCGGGAGAACGAAACAAATGACACCTTGGTTGTGATAGATGCTCATTTGTTTTGGGATTAATATGTGCACGAAAGTCCATTTATGGAGGAGTATTACTTTCTGATAGTTCAGGAACATTTGGACAAAGTTCCCGACCATCGGGTACAACGCATGCATAGAAGAGGAGAATCACTTTCACCAGGCGATTATATAGTAATGACGGATATTAAAGTAAAGATATGAATGGCATAACGAGTATGTTCCTATATTCCATCCAGGACTCCCGGCCTACTCTGATCTCCGCCATTGAGGACTGTGTGTACACCTTCCTCTGGTTAACGGCCGCGGCCTGCCCTCTCAGCAGCACCCAACACGACAACTGCAGGGTCACCAACCCCGCTACAGGTCAGACAACAGTACCTCGTTAGTGTATATAGGCATACCTGTCACCAGTATGTACTTGGCATATTACTATATTATTATCTCTTTGCAATAAAAATGGGAAAAACATCGTGCTGAAATGCAAAAAAGGACGGACTTGCATAACGACCCACTTCTCTGGAAAACCTTTTACCCCAGTATTTGTTTTAATAGACGGAATTTTCTTAAACTGCATATTATTTACATCTCTATAAACTGTGACCCTCCTCTTCCTTAGGTCATTTGTTTGATCTCAACACCCTGACAAAGGAAGGAGGTTACACCGTGTACGATCATCAGGAGCACAGGAAGATGTTCCGCATGAACATCTGTGGGAACATCTCCAACTCCGGATGCGGCGCTGATACCGGTACGTACATCCACCCAGTGGCGGTGTCCTCAAGTCATCTTTTAGAATAAACAAAAGTGAGAAATATGGTCACAAAAGTCTTGGTGCCGGGACGCGAGAGACGCGCAAAGCCTGCAGACAAACGTCTCCTCAGTCCCTCGGAGGCTCAAAGGTCACACAGGTCACACAGGTCACAGCATCATCACTTCTGGAGGCAATCAGATCTGACTTTGACCAGTCAGAGCTGGTTTCACATAACTGGTGTTCACTGGTTGGTTCAGCTTTCAGCATTATTAATTTCCACTATGGGTTATTTAATAGGTTGTTTATTAGACTTTAAAGGCAGAATCCTGCATTTTAAATGTGGGATATACTGTAGCGCAAAGGGAAGTTATTTTCTGAACTCGACTTTATCAACTTAGTCATGACATCCACATTACTGAAAACTATTTAAGAAAATGTTGTCTAAATAGTTTGTAAAAGCACCGATAGACAACCTTACAATATCGTCACAATATTGATATATACCAATGTTTTTGTTACAAATATTGCGATATTTGCTTTTCAAACAAAGTACAGACTCTATCAACGACGTCCTCAGCCTGAACAGGTTAGAGAAGTTACATAAAGCACCAGAGCTACCGAGCTGTGTGAGAAATCCTGTTCTTTCCTTTTGGTAATTTCCTCCAAAAGCTGTGCAGATTCCAAGATTATTTTTTTAATTTTTTTAATCCAATTTCTTAAAAGTAAATAGAGAGAGATGTATTCTCTAGGAACTCATTCACTACTCCCTGGTTACTGTTCAGTCCTACACAGACGTTAGTGTGGTTTATGTTACACCGAGTACATGCATCATCAGTTGAGTGTTTAACAGAGTCCTGACGTTCCAGTGCTTCTTCAATAATTGACTTCTCTTTTACCCGGGGTCTGTATTATTTCCTGCACATTAAACTTGAAGCCAAAGCTGCACAATAGGTCTGAATTTGTAATTGGAATTACGGGAATAGAAATGTTCACCCTGCACCGAAATACACAGTTCTAGACAATTATGTGATGCGTATGCCACATTTTTTGTAAAATAAAGTAAATGCTATAGTTGATGAGAAAATTGCAAAAATGTGAAGAGCTGAATTTTTTTAGTATCTTAAATACTCTGCTGAATCTGAATAAAATGACTTGCTCATTAGCTCATGGTCAAACCCTCCACTAAATATCAGAAACAAGTGTACTTACATAAACAATGTCTTTTAAATGTCTTATGAGATCCAGGAAAGAACCTAATAGTTTGAAATACTATTGGATTTCTGCAGTAAGTGTAAAATATCTCTATCTGCATTTTGTGTTGCAGCTGTGTGTATTAAGGACGCCACGACCGTGGTGAGCGGCGGTCAGGTGAGCAGGAAGCTCTCGTACAAGGACCAGGTTCTGGAGCTGACGTACGGCGGCGGGGGTCCGTGTCCAGCGAACCCCGCCCTCAAACACAACGCCGTCATCCAGTTCATCTGCAGGTAGCAGCTCCTCCTCCCTGGGTCTCTAGTTTATTTTATAAATCATTACTGATGATGGATTGATTTTATTCATCCAACATCAGATACAAGAAACACAAGTAGAAGGATGAGATGTTAAAGCACGAGGAAGAGGAGAAGCAGAGAGCATCGATAATCCTCGGTTATTTTAATATATATTCAGCAATCGTTTCACATTCAAACTCCACAAAGGAATTCCTCTTAAAAAGAAAACAAGGACAGCTTATATAACAGTTTCATTGAAAATGTCACAAGAAATCTGAAACCCTGTGCGTATAAAAATAATTAGATCAGAGCGAGAGGTAAGAGCCCCCGACGAGCTCCTATGTAAAGATTTAGTTGAACCTTTTCTTCTTTTGTTTAAAGAGTTTAAACCGTTGTAAACAGCATAAATTTCATCTTTTAGTTCATTCCCAATATGGCACTTTAAAGACATTTAAAGTTCACTTGATGTGGGCTATCACCCGTTAGGGGCATGTTTGAATGTCATAAATTATTATATAATATATATAAATAAATAAATAAATAAAATGGAGTTAAGTTTAAATGTTAGTTAAAATAAATAATGGATTTTTCTTTCCAAACCTTGTTGTCATGTTAGCAGAGCCATGTTGAATGTTTACATGTGTTTGAACAGGCCCCCCAACATGGGCTCAGCCCCGCCAGAGCCGGTTCTCATTGACACCGACACGGAGACCTGCACCCACTTCTTCTCCTTCCACACACCGCTGGTCTGCGAACAGCCGGTAAGTCTGTTTTGTTTACTTGTGAGCGAGCCAAGTCAGACAGAGGGACGCTCGGGACGCTCGGCCTGTTTCTTAAAGTAACTCAAATTCAAATGTTGGGAACCCTTTGGAGATTCAGGTTTTCCCATACAAAGACCTAACTGACAATTAATGTGCTCATGTGGGTAATCCAAATCAAATGTATGGGAAGTTATTAATGGCGCACAACCTGATCCCAGCATGTGTTTGTATGTGTGCTGTGATAAAATCATTACCTTTAAAATAAACATCACCTGACAACAGGCTGTGCTTATGACACATGAAGGAAGAAAAGATTTTGCCAGGATAATCTTTAGATGTTTCTCTAATGTTTTTGTTTTATAATCTGGTTGGAAAACGATAATGTGGCAGCAACAATTGTTCTAATGTTTGTGGTTGTAATACCCATTTCAGCCACATAAGACAGAAGTGCATCACTACCCCATTTAAAATACATTTGCAGCCGATAGAAAGACACTACAGTAATGTTATACAACTTACTAACACACAACACATGTGTACCTTTTTGTTTTGAGTACATAAAGAAGTTAAACTCATCTAAAAGAAAACATGAATGCTTTAAGTCCTGTTTATAACACCGGGTAGTGGTGCCTCTTGTGGTGAAAATGTGTATTACAGCAACACCCACCTTTAAAACGTTCCTCATAAAAATAAATTCACCTGCCCAAACTTGTTTTTCTCCACTTGCTCTAGCAGATGAAAAAAGAAGCAGTAACTTAGAAACAATTTTTTTTTTTTCGTTTTTATAGATCAGACTGTACCCGACTACTTTTCTTTTCTCACTCTCCTCTCAGGGCTACAGAACATTTTCGCAAACAGCAAATCATTATAAAAAATAACATGGAGCATTCCTTTGTAAATTAGCACCGAGTGGGCCATTTCACACGGGAAATTGAATTTCCGTTGAGTGTAGTCTGGAAGTAACCGACAATCAGCTTCTCAAGGATTATCAGAGGAGGCATTGAATTGAATGATGTGAGGCTGGAGGAATGTTTTTGATTGTGCCTGACGCGCTTGTTTCAGAATACTTCTACTCTTGAGGATCAAAAGAAGAAAATATTGATAGGAATTTTCAACAGCCACTATATAGAATATAATGATTTACTTTGTCTTTCTCAGACCAGAACACTATTACTGCGACACCACAACGATGTACCGCTGGCATTAATTCCTTTTTTTAATACCATTCTCAGGTAAAGTGCTCGGTCCAGAATGGCTCTGCTCTCATCGACCTGACTCCTCTCATCCACATCAGTGGATACTACACAGCAACAGGTCAGTGGTCCACAGTGTTCTCAATCTATTCTCAAAATAATGCCGATAAAATGTGGCACATTAAGCATCACAGGCCAGCGAGGATGATCATCATTTAGGGGACGAAACATTCATGGGAAAATATTCAGTTTGAATCCTCTTTGTTGCATCCCTTCAGACGAGGCCGTGGGACAAAGTGACGAATCTCCAGACTTCTACATCAACATCTGCCAGCCTCTGAACCCCATCCCCGGAGTCACCTGCCCCGCCGGAGCCGCCGTCTGCACAGACCCCGACAACGGGCCGCCTGTGGTAACACACGTGCAAACACAACCACGGACGCACACGTTCTCTTTCTCGCTTGTTTTTTTTCATATACGAGGGAGATAAAGGACTATTCACCTTGAGCTCACTGGCATGTGGTTTGATGCCTTTTCTAATGAAAACCAGAGCACTGAGGACTATCAAAGGTCGGCAGCTCTTGATGACAACAGGCACATTCATTATAAAGGCTGCTTCTCAGTTCCAGCTGTTTAGTACCAATGCATAGTACGCGCTGCTGTTTGTACTCACAAGGAATGTAGTAAATATATATTTAGGGAATGAAAGTGCACCATGGTCTCTTTTTCGTGCCACATAAAAATAATGAAAAATACATTCTAAATCAATGATATGTCAAAACAAGATCGTAAACAAATTCATATTTTACATTTGGACAAAGGGAAGGAGGGAATATTCAGAGAAAACTGTACGAGAATAATAATAACTTTATTTATATAGCACTTTTAAAAACAAGGTTTACAAAGTGCTCTACAGATAAACAAAGCATAAACACAACTTAAATGGCGGCAAACAAAAAAGTCCATACGATAAAAGCATTGAATACAACTAACATAGTTGTATGAGAACATATCTATTTATATATATATTTATAACTACATCGCTTCTCTTCGCGAGGTGAGATGAACCTCATCACACAGATGCCCCCATTTGCCATGTACTGTGCGTGAGGTGGATGACCTAAAGAAATGATGCTTTGCAGTTTATTACCACAGATTTAGCAACATTTTGATGTATTTTGGCCTTTATGCGATTACGCAATTAAATTGTCATAATAGAAGAAGAAAAAACAGAAATTCTCCCAATGAAAAGGCAGAAAACGTAGAGTTCACATGGTAGTGTAAAGATGTGCGTAGTATCTGCTCATTATGAACACATTTGATGTTATTCAATTTTTACATTTCGATAACAAAGTAAAGCAGTCAAACATAAAGGAAACGGCTGCACAAGTGTAACAATATTACATACGTATATAATATTATCATGATAATAGTATCAAATCTTAATTTTGCATCTGTTACATCATTACTAAAGTATCCTAACGAGCAATATGTGACCCAGTTAGAGCCGTTTAAAATCGAAAATAATACTGGACCCACAGCCGGGGTTTAAACTGCTGCGTTATTTAGTTTCTCTCTGAATGTTGTTATTTTTTGTATGATGAAGATTCGTTCTCTCCCGTCTCTCTCTCCCCCCATCACCTTCAATAACGTTGCCTCCACCTCTTTCTCTCTGACACTCTCTCTCTTTCTGTCTCTCTCAGGACATTGGGCGGACCACCAGCGGCCCTGAGATCAACCGCGCTACAGGGGAAGTGTCCATCACCTACAGGAGCTCCACCAAGTGTGCGGCCGATCCTGCACAGAACTACACCTCGACCATCATGTTCACCTGCCAGAGAGGCCTGCAGCTGGTCAGTCAGCCCTTCGATGTCCTCTCATGATAAGAAGACTCAACGTCTGGACTCGGACATGCAGCGTTCACCTTACTTCTCTGGGGATTTTTTTTCAAAACTGGCCTTTTTTTATTTCTTCATCCAGGGTGCTCCAAAAATGCTGAGGCTGCAGGAATGTGTCTATCTGTTTGAGTGGGCGACCCCGTTGGTGTGTTCAGACACCACACTCACCAACACCAGCGGGTGCCAGCTAACCGACTCCCAGCTCCGGTTCACCTTTGAACTGTCCAGCCTCTCTGGTGAAGTCCAGGTGAGCTCCGGAGGCTTGTTGTCCGTCCCCCAAAATCACATTTGACATGAGGTGCACATGAATAATCCCGCCATCTTGTTAAATCAATTCTTGTTTTATCTGGGAAGTTGACCCTCCTGTTACCTTCAAATGTACTCACATCTTTTACCCTTTTTGACCCCAGCAATTAAAACCTCCAGAAAATGATTAGAAATTATATTGTTTCCCAAGTTTAAGTGTGAGGTACTTTATGTTTGTTTGTTGACTACCTAAATAACCCTTTAAATAAATAAAAAGGTTGATATTTCTTATATGTTTTACACAGTGAAAAACAGCCTGGGGTCAAATCGTACAGGACATTGAAAACATATCATGTGAATTTTATGTTTTCACAGCTGTCCCCAAATTTTTTTGAAAAATCATGAAATATGAAGCAAAAAAAACTATATCAATATTTGTTTTAGAGACGTCAAACATTGAATGGGGCCAAATTGACCCCAAAGGTAACGGGAGGGTTAAAGGTGGAATATTCAATACATTTCCCCACGGTAGCTCAGAACGGCCAAACCAAACGGCGGCTCCCAGCGAGAGCCGTTCAATCCGCACAGACTCCAAAACAAACACGCTGTCCCAGTTGTGAACGCTGTGGTGAAGCTAACTCTCTGCCCCTCAGGTGCCAACGAGCTCCGGCGTCTACCACATCAACGTCTGCGGCTCCGTGGCCGAGTCGGTCTGTAAGAACGGCGCGGTTTGCAAGCTGTCCGGTTCTGGTCCGGACCAATCCGCCTCGTCGTACGGCATCAGCAAGGCCATGACGATGGACTACAAGCACGACGAGGACGCCGTGCTGATGCAGTATGGGGGGGGAGACCCCTGCCCACCAGGTACGCTCACCTTGCTTTTGACCCCCCCCCCCCCCTCGCAGAAGTCTTCGGATCTATATTTAAAAAGCTTCACTCGTATAATCTGCTGATATTTTTTGGTCAGTAGAGATAAGACCAGAGCAGTGGACTCAAAACTAACAGGAGCAAAATAGAGCATAATACTTGGATATGATCCTAATTATCGTGAAATGGATAACAGTAGTTGATGTGTATGTTTGTGCATTTCAGGGACGCCTGATGGCGACGTGTGCGTGTTCCCCTTCACGCTCATGAAGAAGTCGTACACGGCGTGCACCAAAGACGAACGCACAGACGGCCGCTTGTGGTGCGCCACCACCGACGACTACGACCGGGACAAGAAGTGGGGATTCTGCAACGCAGGTAACGGGGAGCAAAACACACCGAGCAGGAGTGATGACCTCAAAGCGGTCTCTGTGAACTCCCGTTATTACTCCGACTGTAACTCCTGTTTGGGAAAGTTGAGTTTGGAAGTTCAAAATTCAAAAAGTAGAGATGGTGAAGAATCTAATTAACATAAACGGCTAATCTTTCTCACTGTTTCAAAGTACCGGTGTATATTCATTACTCTTTGTTCAAACCTTGCAGAATGATTTCCAGGGTTCTTACGGTCATGGAAAACCTGGAAAAGTCATGGAATTTTAAAATGGTCATTTCCAGGCCTGGAAAAGTCATGAAAAAAAGTTAAATCCCAAAAGTTTTGGAAAAGTCATGGAAATTTGTCATATTCATTTGTTCATTTATGCCGAGTTTGAAATAATGAATATGTTTTAGAAAGAAAGACTCGAAATATGGCGGCGCAATTTGAAAGAGTGAATGCACCTTAACTGGAAAGTTCGTCGCCCATAGCTCGGGAAGCAAATGTTTATTCTTTAAATAAAATATTGTCTCTTATTCATTTGTTTCATTAAATGTATACTGTATGCTTTGGAATTCACATTGTTTAAATATTCTCACTTTTTCATGTATAAACCGAGATTTCAGTTTGGTTATGGAAATTTGGTTTAAAGTCTTGGAAAAGCCATGGAAAAGTCATGGAAATCCATTGGTCAACATGTGTAAGAATCTTGGATTTCTTGTGTTGCATTTCCATGACTCTTCTGCCTCTCTCTCTCTCTCTCTCTCTCTCTCAGCCTCTGCTAAGCGCCAGTCCTCCATCTTGTTTACCTGCGACCAGTCCATAGGCCGGGGTTCTCCAGAGCTGCTTTCGGAGACGGAGGGTTGTTCGGCCACTTTTCAGTGGCGCACCAGCGCCGTCTGTCCCCCGATGAAGATGGAGTGTAAGCTGGTCAGCCAGCATAAGACCTTCGACCTCCGATCCCTGTCCTCCCTCACCGAGGCGTGGAAGTTCAGCCACCGAGGGGATTCGTAAGTCTGGCTTTTCTCAACGCCTCCTTCTAATGCAACGTGAAGATCCCAAAACACTGAATTTAAAAAGCTTTTCATGGTGTGCTGTGTTGCTCATGGTCTTCTTGAGGATTTGATCTGTTATTATATTGGACATGACTGTGCCTAGACCAGCAGTCCAGACACATCGGAATTATTTTTGCAGGGCTCTCCGAGTCAACAGAGATACAAGACCAACACACTATTATAATAATAATAATAATAATAATAATGGTAACAGTAATCATAATAGAAATATGAAGAGAAAAAAATGTTTTAACACTGTACAAAAAGCAGTGTGGTAAAGTGTATGCAGTATTAAGTACAGGAACAGGTTATCAAAAATAAACATAAGAAAGGAGAGTGCAGAGGTAATAAATAACTAGGAAGGCTAGTGCTGTACCTGGCTTATAAAAGAAGGAACAAGGGGAGAGTTGTTTGGGGATATTGCACATGTTCAGATGTTGGGGGAAGGTTGTGTGTGGGTATTGCACTCATTGTGGTATTGCACATTTTTCACACTTTCAAGAAATGCACATTTCTCAGTAGTTCTGTTGGTTGCAGAGCTGAGGCGACTGCATGTTTGTTGCACCTAAATATAAATGAAATGATTACAACAAATATTTTAGCATCTAAGAACATTCACCACTTGACAGATTCTATTGCTTTTTAGTCATCTAATTTTTCTTTTTCTTTTTCTTTGTATGAATTAAGTCGAATTGCATAAAATATATCTGATCCTTCGACTGTACTGTGCATCTGACTGCACTATTCTTCACTTTGTTGTACTATTTTTAACTGTTTGTTTCATGATATGTTTTGTATGTTTTTGTATGTTTTGTATTTTGTCCTTTCTGTGGACCCCAGGAAGATTAGCGGTCGCTAAGGCGTCAGCTAATGGGGATCCAATAAATAAACTAAACTAAACTAGCATCAATAATGTCCCCTGCTTCACAATAGAGGCTATAAACAAAATAAATCGTGAAGCCTGCATATGGGTGCAACTAAATCACTGGAGTCCTGACTTCATTTAAATACGACTGTCTTTCCTGTTTTTATGCCCACAGGTACTTCATCAACCTGTGTCAGGGTATCCAAGGTGGATTGCCGGGTTGTCCGGATGGAGCAACCGTGTGCCGGCACACGGCAGCGGGAGTGACCCAGACCCTGGGCCGAGTTTATACCCAGAAGATGAGCTATGGTGGTGGGTAACCGAGTTCAGTGTGCTTCATGAAGGAGGATTGACGTCTGTATGCTTGTAGAATAACATTAGAAAAGGCTTTTCATATTTACCTACTGGTCTGTAACTCTGAGTGAAACAGAAATGACGCTTTGAGGTAAAGAGAGACACCCTCACAGCTGTGATTTTTATTTTTGTCACTTAAATTTTTTTCTTTGTTGATATAAACATATAACAATTACAAAGATGTCAGATATAAACACATATATATATACACATACATACATATATATATATATATATACATACATATATATACACATACAAATACATACACATACACACACATATATACACATACACGTACACACATATACACATACATACATACATACATATACACATACATACATACATACATATACCTACATCTACATCCATATACACACACATCATACATATACACACGCATACATACACACACATACACATATCCTCCACCCCCCCCAAAAAAAAAAAAACACAGCTGTGATTTGATTACGTGCGTTATGAAAGTTCACGATCGCAGTTCTCAAAGTACTGTCTACTTTCCGCAGATAAAAAGATTACCGTCAGTTACTCAGCGGGAGAGAACGTCTGCGGTAACGGCGTGCACGCCAGGACGGTGATCCAGCTGAGCTGCGGCTCCACTGTGGGACGCCCGGCGCTCCTCAGGTAACACACGCATCATCACGCCTCTCATTTTAGCCCCACAAGCAAGAAATTAGATTTGTCGAGGGGGGAAAAGATATTAAATTCTAATATGAAATTAATGAAGCGTGGCAGAAAAGATTTATGGTTTTACATGTTACATGTCTGTGTAATTCACTCGGGTGTCATTGTGAGGTCTTAACTAATAAGACCCACTTGTTCTGTCACAGTGAGAGATGTCTGAACTTTATTTTCTCTTTTCCTCTTATTAAAGCATAACCTCGGCACACTGCCAAACATTTATGAGCATCATGAGAGCATTTTGTTGTCTGCAATCAATATAAAGGCTTCATCCTGAAGGATTGTCTTTCTTCCTATTTGTGTAAAAGTGTCTTTTGAGCAGTAACCCCATGTTTAGATTAATACAAAATTAGTTTATATTATATACATGTTTTAAAAGGTTGACACAATATAACCGGCTTTGACTACATCTTTAATGTTGAATTATATATATATATATATATATATATATATTGGTTTTAAATGGGTGAAAACCATCTTGTTGTGTTTCTGCGTGAACAGCATTGACGAGGCGTCATGTGAGTTTGTGATTGGCTGGGAGACTCGCTCGGCGTGTGCTGTGATGCAGCATGAGGTGGAGATGGTGAACGGGACGATACAGGTTCCCGACACCGGAGCCAGCCTCAGTCTCGGAAAGCTTTATTTCAGGTAACGCGAGCACCTGCACCCTCTGCATCCTAACCTCGCTCCAAAAGATCCCCTTTAGTGCATAAAGGAGGTGGAGAACATTTTGTTTAGCCTCGTTTTTCGCCCCCTTGATCTCAGCCACCATCAGGCGTCTGGAGACATCCGGCCCAACGGCGACCGCTACATCTACCACATCCAGTTGTCGGGCATCACCAACAACTCCCTGCAAACCTGTATCGGTGCCAACATCTGCCAGGTCAAACTCAACGGGCCCTACAGACGCCGGATCGGCTCTTCCAGCAAGGCCAAGTACTACGTGAAAGGTACGTTCTTGACAAGTTTGACAAGTTTCGTGAAATCAGCGAAAATGAATTGTATGTCTCCCCTGTGTTTACTTAGAAATAAAGTGGTTGAATCGCAGCTATAGATGGATTGGTGTGTTGTTTATTTTGGGCAAACCGTGGGTTTTCAACAACGGCTTGCCATGACATTAACCACAAACCCGGTTTCCTGAAGATAAATAAACGACTAGCAGAAGTTGTCATATATGGAGGACCAAAAATGACTTAAGTATAAATAAATAAATAAATGAATAAATATAGGAATAAATAAATAAATGCTTAAATAAATGTATAAATAAAAAAATAAATGCTTAAATAAATGTGTAAATACAGAGGCCCAGCTCATTTGAATATACGGACACGTAAATGTCACACATAAATAAATGAAGAAATACGTGTGGACACATAAATAGAGAAATAAATAAATGAAGAAATACAGAAATGTAGAAATATATATATATATATATTTAATGATTTTCTGTTGATTTATAAATTATATTTATTTATTTACACATTTATTTAAGCATTTATTTATTTATTTATACATTTATTTAAGCATTTATTTATTTATTTATTCCTATATTTATTAATTAATTTATTTATTTATACTTAAGTCATTTTTAGTCCTCCATAGTCATATCGTAAAAACTGGTTTGACTCTCCCTAAGGGCTCGATCACACCAGACGCGCCTCTCAAAAACACGTCGCACGCAAAACCATTGATTCCCTTTGGTATGGCGTGCCTTTAAAATGCCACGCGGCACGTTTTTTTTGCGTTTTTCAGGCGAGGTTAAAAGTTAAAATATTCTCAACTTTAAGGCGCAACGCTTATTAATGTCACACTCGGCCAATGCATCGAATCGAATCAAGCAAGAGGCTTTCCTTCCTGTTTTCCCTATTTAATGACGAGGGCCTTTATAATTCTAAATCTAAACACGACTCGAACTGACTCCTGCTCCGTCGGAAGTGCAACTGAAAGCCTCGCCACGGAGACACAATTTGCAGAATAGAATATATTCGCCGTACTCTTTCCTTTCTTTTTTAAAAATATCTTGAACCCAAAATCAACGGTCGCTTGCGCACGCAGCTCCGCTCCACAGGCGGTTTTGTGTTTTTGCCAAGGCTGCTAAAATTGAATGTTATTATTTAAGGTGTTTTTGGTGCGTCTGCGCTTTTAAGAGTTGCGTCTGGTGTGATTGTGCCCCAACACGTCAACATCGCGATCACTCACGTCAACCACGCCTCTGCTTTCCCATCAGGGGGAAACCTGGACGTGATGGTGCCCTCCGAGTCGGCGTGTGGGCGGGAGAAGACCAAGAAGGTGTCGTCCACCATCATGTTCTACTGTAACCCCTCGGCGGGCGTCGGCATCCCCGAGTTCATGCTGGAGACGGACGAATGCCAGTATCTGTTTGTGTGGCACACGGACGCCGTGTGTGGTCTCACGTGAGCAACCGTTTCTCTTTTCATTTGAAAAATATTGAAGAAGGGGAAAAAAGAAGCAGATGTGTTTAGACATCTTCCTTCTTGATTTCTGTGCAGGGCTGCCGACACCGGCTACGTCGACGGCGGCGACGGCGTCTCTCCTGCCGTGTCCGGGCGGCGCCAGGCGGTGGGCGTGATGCTGAGTCTCCTGCTGCTGGTTCTGTCCGTCTGTCTGCTCGTGCTCCTGCTCCGCAAGAAAGAGAGGAGGTGAAGACCGCCACAGGGTTCTTACAGTCATGGAAAACCTGGAAAAGTCATGGAATTTAAAAATGGTCATTTCCAGGCCTGGAAAAGTCATGAAAAAAACTTAAATCCTAAAAGTTTTGGAAAAGTCATGGAAATTTGTTAAAATCACGTTCATTTACGCCGAGTTTGACATCATTTACTTGTTTTTTAAAGAAAGACGCTCGAAATATAAGCCGGCACACGCTCTCAATACGCAACATTTTCTAAAATGTTCATGTTTATACTGAGATTTTCAGTTTGGTCATGGAAATTTGGTGAAAAGTCATGGAAAAGTCATGGAAATCCATTGGTCAAAATGTGTAAGAACCCTGCCGCCAGTATCCAACGGAAGCAGGAGAGCTGAAAGATTTAGAGAAAGTTTTTTTTAATTTCTCGTGAATGCGTGTTTGTCTTCGCCAGAGAGCTGGTGATCCAGAAGGTCGCCGGCTGCTGCAGGAGAGGGAACCAAGTCGCCTATAAATATTCCAAGGTAGGTTGATTGTGACTCCAGTGCCAGTGTGGATGCTCTTCCTCAGTCACTGATTGGTTCAAAGGAATTTGTTTCAACAAAAAAAAATGCTTCTCTCAATTCATCCAAAAGCGTGGAAATATAAAAAAAATGTGCGTGATCCTGTCTTATTTAATCCTGTGTGTGTGTGTGTGTGTGTGTGTGTGTGTGTGTGTGTGTGTGTGTGTGTGTGTGTGTGTGTGTGTTTTAACTTCTAAATATTTAGGTCGACATGGACGAAGAAGTGGGTGAAGAGGAGATGGAGTGGCTGATGGAGGAGCTGGAAGCGCCCCCCGCGTCCACCTCCTCGTCCTCCCACCGAGGGAGGAGTAACCACGGCAACGGTCACATCAGGACCGGCCTGCGCTCGTTCACTCTGGACGAGCAGGACGACGACGACGACAGCGAGGAGGAGGTGCTGAGCGTCCCGGAGGTGCGAGTGCTCAAGTCCTCTGGGATGTCCCGGCACTCTGCGGCCCATCGCAGCCCCTTCCTCCAGGTGTGTACCGTCCCAACATCTGTCCAGGTGGGGTTTTTATTCTTTTCTGTCGCTCCAAACCTCACAGAAGTCCTTTCAGGGTCCGTACGGTCATGGAAAACCTGGAAAAGTCATGGGATTTTAAAATGGTCATTTCCAGGCCTGGAAAAGTCATGGAAAAAACTTAAATCCTAAAAGTTCTGAAAAAGTCATGGAAATTTGTCATAATCACATGTTCATTTACACTGCGTTTGAAATAATTAATATGTTTTTTAAAGAAAGACGCTCAAAATGTAAGCCGGCTTATGCTCTCGATATGCAACATGTTCTAAATTGTTCATGTTTATACCGAGATTTCAATTTGGTCATGGAAATTTGGTTTAAAGTCATGGAAAAGTCATGGAAAAGTCATGAAAATCCATCGGTCAAAATGTGTAAGAACCCTGTCCTTCGTTTCAGGAGGAGAGCGACGAGGACCTGGTGGGCCTCCTGGACGAGTCGGACAGGAAGAGGAAGAGCGGCAAACCTCGCTCCTCGGGGCTGAACAACAACACGACGGGCAACAGGAAGCGGGACGAGGACGACAGCGACGAGGACCTCCTCAGGGTGTGATGTCACTTCCCCCAACCACCACCAGGCTGAACTCCTCTTTCTCAGTGAATGTCTCCATCACAGCAGATACCAACAACATATTGGGAGCAGAAACCTTTCCTCTCTTTTGGAATTATTTTTTTATTGTTTTTTTAATTTTTTCCTTGGGTTGCAGCTTTACTTCCGACTCGCTCCAGTCCTCCGTCTACAGACTGCCAGTGTTAGCGCACGGTTTCTTATTTATTGATTGCTGATTATTTAAAGTGTCCTGCGGGCGGGTTGACCTGCACCCTATTTTCCGTCATAATTCTGAGATGAATTAATAAGGCACTTCACTGTAGCCTCTTCAATCTGCCACATTTATCAAATATAGACTCTAAAAGCCAACCAGAGGCCGACATGTCATCATCTTCACCATGTCGGCTCTGCCGTGTCGCACGGAAATTCAATATTTTCCTTTCTGGAAATGAAGTCGTTGCCATCGCTTTAGCACTTTATTGCACCATTGATTAAGTTTATTAAGAATAATATTTTGAAGCGAATGAAAAAAGAACTTTCGGTACCTATTTGCAGTTGATTTTTCTTTTTATGTCCAGGAGTTTATTTGATAACCGTGGGGAGATGTACAGTGAAGTAGCTCGAGTGAAACAATTTAGCCCATTTTCTCAGGAAAACGACGGCTATCAAAGAAAAGAGGAGAGAGAGAAAAGCAGGGAAACTGTGTTTTATCCCGAATGTGGGCGAAGAAGGCGTCAGTCATAGCAGACGTCTCACTGATGGTGACCTTATTTGTGCTTTTTCATTGAGAAATCAGGTCGGGCGACAGATTAATTTCATTTTTTGTCTTGTTTTGATCAGAGACATTGTACATAGAGGATCACGTCCTGAAGTACGGACGCTTTGTTTGTCCGTGTGTCCGTTATCTTCACCGGTAAGCTGCTCACACGTCTGTTTTTATGATTATTTAAATGCTCGTCTGAGCTGATGATTTGTATGAATCTCTGCTCTGTGTGGGAAGTGGAGATGGCCTTAAGTGTGAATGGATGGGCGACGAGGACGGAGGTTTGAAAGAGATAGTTAGTTTAGGCTTGTGTTGGTTTTTGAAGCCCCTCCCCCTCCCCCTCGCTAAAGCCATATTGTAGGAAGTTGGGATTCCCCCCCCCCCCCCCACGCTCTCGTGCATTACACTTCTGTTATTCGGGTTTGTGTTCGCGGATGTCGCCGCGGCAAAAGGGAAGTTTAACCCTTTTGAAGCCAAAGGCGCGTGACGATGGGACGAGAGACGGGAAGCATTTAAGTATCACGAATGCCGGAAGTCTATTTACATTTAAGGTATTTCCTGCTTAATAATGAAATGGTGTTTTATCAAAGTATATCAGTAGTGATGGAGATCCAGGGCCCCGGATATGTTGGTAAAGTATATCAGACTGACTCTGAGTCATCCCCCACAGTGTGTGTGCACGCTCTTCTCTCTGGGCCCAAATCAAACTCTGGTTCCTGAGACTAAACATGGAGGATTTGTCTGAGCTCTTTGTGTTGATTCTTCTTCTCCGCTGTAAAGAAGTGTTTTCTAAGGCTGCAACAAACGATTATATTCCTTTTATTGATTATAAATGTCGGAAAAGTGTCCGTCACAAGTCCTCCTGGTCCACGTTGAGGCCTTCACATTGAACATCGGTCTCAAACACAAAGAGGTCGAGGAAAGCAACCAATCATCAGAATGCTTGGCATTATATCTGAATAACATAACTTACATGTTTGTAGATCAACCCAGTGATTTAATTGACTGAAGACGCCATCATCCTCGGTGTTTTCATAGTTCAATCAGTTCAAGTTTAATCTTGACCTGTGAAATAGGGATTAAACAAAAAAACACTCAACTTAAGGTCCAATTACTCGCTTATTTTTTTTATACGGCATTTCCTTAGTTAACTGGGAAGTTAAGCCCAATGGGAAGTCCAATGTTAAGCCCACTGGGCCACTATATGTGAGTTAAAGCTCTGGTCCAGGTAGACCGTTGGCCTTGAGTTCAGAGTTTTCTGCTCCAGTTCGCAGCTGAAACTATCTGCCGTCTGAGCTGATTTTGTTAAATGTTCTTCAGCTTCTCAAATGTGATTGACTCTGTTTTGTATCTTTGTAAACAAACGTGTTTGGGTTGGTTAAAACAAGAAGTTTGGAACTTTGGTTCTGGCACATTTCTCCTTTTTATTTAACCTTTTCTCGACTAACACTTCATTAATGAATCAATAATGACGTTCTAGTGAAAGTAATCGTTGGTTGCAGACCGGCCATCTTCCTTTATCAGTATTTATGTAATGGGATGTTTCGGGGAATCTCCTTTGGGTGTTTTGTTCCCAGCTGGCCAAATTAAGTCAGTGAACTCACTAACCCCACCCCGGGAGAGCCGAGTGATTTATCTACAGCGTTGTAATGATTTGCGCTCACAAACGGTGGCGAGACATAGGCTATGACTATTTATTACCTTTGTGAGCGCACCAATGGGATAAGTCAGTAAATTCACTTTTGGCTTCTCTCAGTATTCAATCCACAGAAACTAAAGTGATGAACTAAAGTATTGTCTCAATCAATAAAGGAAGGGTCCCCTTTCAGGGTGTTTCTAACGCTTTGTACACAAGATTTGTTAAAACACATTTGTGTAAGATGCCAAACATGAAATGACAAAAGCATTTGACCCATCTTGAAATTAGAAACATCAGTCATTTGTGTGGGTGAGTTTAAGGAACATTTGGAACTTTTTCAAGCGATTTTTAAATAAAACGCCTCTCTAGGAAGGTGGAGAAGAAGTGAAGCTGTGTTCACACCTTCCCCCCAAAAGTCAGCCAAGTCGTATGTGTGATTGTCTTTGGAGAAGCATATGATTTAAGACGGTTCAGACATTGCGAAGGCGCTTCACTCTCAGTGAAATCCAGCTTTTAGAGCATAAGGAGCGACGGGAGGTTTCCAAAGAACAAGTACATCACAGAGGAAGTGTCACGAATGCATATTTATTAAAGTACGACTTGAAGCCAACTCCGGCTCGTCGTCGACAGACCGGACAGACTTTTATTAAAATGTAATGGTCGACATTGTCACACAGCATGTAAACCTCAGTTGTTGCCTCCCTGAACCTGTTTGAACTGCACCGACCTGTGTTCGGCTCTTTGAGGTCCACTCGTCCTCCGGAGGCGTCGGAGAACTCACCGCAGAGGAGCCGCCGCCTCTCAGTGTGTGAAGTCTTTGTTCCCATCGCTGCATTAAGTCTGTTTCTGCTGTATATCACCCACAGCTGGTGTCTGCATGAAGCTGTCCCGACCCGTGAACATATGAACACATGAAGATGTGAATGGACATTCTCGTGTTTCTTTCTTTTTTTTGTGTGCGTCGATCTCCACTCGAGCAGAGAAGTTCTTTGAGGTCACGTGAAATTAATTTGGCGTCTGCGCTCGAGGTCGAGGGTTTAATTGAGAAGCAGTCGGACTTTAAAAAGAGCACAATGGACTTTCTGTGATGGTTCGGTACAGTCGGAGGTCATTACTACATTTGAGTTGGTGTAAGTTATGTTGTCCGATATGTGTTTTTTTTTCAGCTCTTTGCCTGTTTCTTATTTAAAAAACCAACATTGATGTAAAGAAAACAAACAGATTGTATTATTTGAATAAATAAGATCCACTGTTTATCGCTTCTGTGGTTTGATCACGCTCTCTGGGACGAACAAGAGGACTGCGTCCGCTCATCTGAGACTCACTTTTTAATGACTTGAGACTAACCTGGACTCGTCTTAATGACTTGAGAGCTGACTGAGACGTCCAGGTTTGAATTTCTGGATTTAAGATTTGATTTGGAGTCGACTTTGACCTGGTTCGAAGGAACTTAGACCTGACCTGGACTCCTTAGGACTTGGATTGGACTTGTCTCAAGGAACCTTGGACTCCAACTTGTTTTGAAGAACTTTAGACTTGTCCGTGAACATGTGGGAGAACTTGAGGTTTGACCAGCGCTCTGCCTCCTGGATTCTTCTCAGGTCACTTAAAACTCAACTTTTGATGCTCTTGCTACTTCAACTTGTCTCTGAGGACTCGTGACTTGTCTTGGACTCATCTTGGAGAACTAAACTTGAGTTTACAGCATTGTGAATATACAGCTGAAAAAATCCATTGTCTCAAACACACACACATAAACACACGCACACACACACGCATACACACACACACACACACACACACACACACACACACACACACACACACACACACACACACATACATATACACACACGGTAAGGAGGTAGTAGGTCTGTAGACCTAAATATAATATTTAGTAAAGACGCCTTTCAAGCCAAATGTTGCTCTGATTCTACAGTTATTGCAGATTAAATGTTTACCTTTAGATATTCACTTGTTGTTGTGTATTTTATCCAGTCAATCACTGCAATGCAATACAACATTATTTCATATAATATAAAAAAAACAAAGACTGAAAAGGTATAGGTAGAAGCAAAAAATGCTTATATATTCCTATCCTAAATTATTATCAAATAAATCAGAAAATGTATATAAAATAAAGAAAAATAACAAAATAAAAAATTATATATATATATATATATATATACACATACATAATCCACATACATCTTCCATATAAATATGTTTCAATCACACTTATAAACCTAAAACTTACAAACGTCTCTGCTTTAGCTCTGTACATTATCTGCATTATTTTATAATAAACCAAATCATTTAATTTCCTAACATGTGATCTGTAAAACGATGGATTTGTGTGGTCATAGTAGCCGTCATTATTCATGAAGCGTATCGCACGCTGATGAATTGAGGTTTTATAGGTTGACCCCCACACTTCCACACAATTCACAATAAGTAGTATAAGTGAGCAATATATTATGTACAAAGCCTTAGAAGTTAGTACATCTTAACATGTATACAGTATTGCTATTGACTTGGAAATGTTACCATTTACTTATATACATGTTGTCTCCATGTTACTTTATGATGGATAATGACGCCAAGGATTTTGTCTCTAAAATTAAAAGAGTTTTTGAGACAAAATCCTTGGCGTCAACTCCATATCCCTCTCTACTTCCATTTCCAAACACCATCAATTTAGTTTTCTTTATGTTAAGTGATCATTAATTAAGTAATTGTGATTGGTCCAATACACAGAAAGTATTGGACCAATCACTCCACAGGAAACATTCCTAAATCCTGACACTGTTATTAACTTGCAAACACTGCTGTCTATTTTCCAAGTAACTTGTCTTAATAGTCTTGAGACTTGACTTTGACTTGTTGAATGACATCAAATGTGTCTTTGACTTGTCCTCAATTTTTAATTGTTCTGAAATTTGTCTAATTTACTCAACGTTTTCCACAAAAGTTTCAAGCCTTAAAGACGGCTCTGACCTTCACAGAGGCGTCCGGCGTGCCCCCCCCCCCCCCTGCACACTGACTTGAACACCACCCTCTTACTGTCTCCACAGCTGCTAAGATCACAAGCCAGATGTCCGATCTTCATGTGAGACAGACTAAACATTTAAATGTTGACTGATTTAATAATATAACTGCATGCGTTACGTGCTTGGCACAGGCAGGTCCATGTTAATGAATCCCCGGGTCGACCGTTTACACAACTGGTCTGACGTCCGTCTCTTGACCTTTTGCTCCCGCTCGTCCTTTTTTAAAGATCCATAGGATCGACATGTGGTCACTCTGCAGCGGGCGGCTCAGCGTTCACAACGTCGAGACTGTAGACCCGGAGACACCGATAGAAATCAGGCTTCTGTCAGATTTTAGGGAGAGAAAAAAGAAAAGAAAAACTTTGCAGCCATGACCACTTTTGACGACATCTTGGAAGAGACCGGAAAGTTCGGCCGCTTTCAGAAGCGCATCTTCGCCTTGATGTGCATGGTGTCCATGCCCTGGGCCGGCGTGTACGTGGGCATCGTCTTCCAGGGGTTCACCCCGGACCACTGGTGCCGGAACCCCGCGGTGGAGGAGAGGAGGCAGGAGTGCGGCTGGAGCCTGGCGGAGAGTCGCCGGCTGACGCTGCCTCCGGTCCAGAGCAGCTGCGAGCAGTACGACGTGGACTGGAACGCCACGGAGCTCACCTGCAACACGCAGGAACTGGACCTCGGCCAAACGCCCACAGGGGCCTGCAGAGATGGCTGGCAGTACGACTATAAGGGCAGGCAATCCTTCGTCACAGAGGTATGTAAACAATGTTATCTTTTTGGATTTCTCACCCTTTTTTATAGCAAAAGTACAATAAAATCCCTGTGAGGAATGTGTGCAGTTGGTTCTACTTCAGAGTGACGGTCAATACAATAGGCCCATTGATGGATGCCACGCTCATGTCTATGCATGAGTCGGAAGGGGATGAGCTCAGCTTTGCATGAATAGTGGAAGTCCTGCCTCAGTCTGAAGTGGAAAAAACTGATTAGACTGATTATCATTTGTGTAATACAGAAACAAAATTAACAGGAAAAAAATCAACAGAAACAAAATCAACATTTCATCTTTCAGGGGGAGTCGCATGCTCTCTGAAATCATGTCCTTCTAGAAGAAATTAAGAGAATAAAAAAAGAAAACTGGTCATCGACATTCACGCAACTTCTAGTTGACCCTCACTTGGAGATGTCTTCAGGGTGTCTGTGGAGAGAGCGCCACGTGTTCTGATTGACCTGGTCTGTGTTGTCCCAGTTTGACCTGGTGTGCTCCGACGCATGGCTGGTGGACATGTACCAGGCCACTCTCAACATCGGCTTCCTGGTGGGCAGCATCGCCACCGGATACCTGGCCGACAGGTGAGGCTGCGGCTCCTTTTTGAATCCGGGTCGGTCGGTTGCATTGCGAAGACTCGTCTGTCCTCTCGTCTGCCAGGTGTCGGTTTACTGGACAGAGAGAGAGGCTGCTCTTCTGTTACTCTTGTGTTCATGCCGCCACCAGATCCACATCTCTGTTTGTTCCCTTGCCTTCAGATTTGGCCGCAGAGTCAGCTTCATGATGTCCAACCTGCTGAACGCCATCGCAGGCATCCTGGTGGCCGTGGCTCCGAACTACGTGGCGTTGCTGGTTTTCAGAACGCTCTACGGGTTCGGAGTAAAAGGGGGCTGGGTGGTCGGATACGTGCTGAGTAAGAGCAACTTTGAACCTTCACAGCTGGGATTTGGGGATCAACGAGGTTGAAGAAACAAGCACATCTGTGGCGTTGCTCGATATGTGACCGTGGTTCACCTCTTATGTCTCAGTCACAGAGATCGTGGGGGTGGAGTACAGACGCACAGTGGGAGTCCTCTACCAGATGTTCTTCAGCGTCGGCATCCTCATCCTCCCCCTGCTGGCCTACTTCATCACCGACTGGCGCTGGCTGCAGGTCGTCATCACCGTGCCCTACATCCTCTTCCTGTCCTACTACTGGTGAGACACAGTTAAAATCGTAGGAAGATTTTTTTGAAAAGAGAAAATAAATAAAGATAGAAATAAGTTGTCAGAAAAAATTCATAAAAAGTGTTTTTGTATTTGCAGGTTCATCCCAGAATCGCCAAGATGGCTTCTCTCGCAGAACAAAAAGTCCGAAGCGGTGGCGATCACGGAGGCCATCGCCAAAGAGAACAATATGACCTTGTCCAAGAACATTGAGGTAGATGGAACGCATCATAAGACTGAGTCCACTCCACTGAAGCACTTCCAGAACATCTAAAACCATAAATCTGTTAAAATGAAGTTTAGGATGAGACTCACTTTGTTTCTGAAATATGTGTATTACACGGCGCCATTTAACTATTTAGTAAAATCTCCTTTTTTACAATTCTTTAGTTCTGGTTTAGTAGTTTTTGTAAGTTGTTTATCTAAACTATAAATGTTGTTGCACTTGCTGCTGTTGATTGTAATTTGCACTCTCACCACTAGATGTCGCCACATCCTTCACATTGCTGAAGATCTGTGAAATGCAAATTACTTTTACACTTTTTTTACGCAGTTGCATTTAATACATTGCACAAAAGTTTAATTCTGAATTATTTAATATGTAATAAAAAAAATAGTAAAACTCGCAAAATATCGTAAATTTTCTAACGAATCATTAGAACATTTATAACGACTCGTAAAATATATGAAACAAATCTATTTGTGAAATGCAAAAGCATTTTCTATGTTGCAATTGTTCCCAGCAACTAAGAAGGGTTTCACATTGTGTAGTGTTTAAAATGTAATATTACAGGAAGACGGTTGGTCTTTCATATCAGCAGCATAAATATTTCATCATGTAATGTTGGTCCTGCAGAATATGAAGGATGAAAACGCGAGCGCCTTCACTGCCTCCTTCATGGACCTGATAAGAACTCCAAAAATGAGGAAACACACTTTAATTCTCAGCTTCAACTGGTGAGTGTTACTTTAAGTTAACAAGCATTTAACTTTTTTTTCAAACACTGGTCACCTCAAATAATATTGATCAGGAACTTTTAATAATTCTTCAACTCCCACGTTCGATTGTGCCCTGGTGTCTCGTCCAGGTTCACCAGCGCCGTGGTCTACCAGGGTCTGATCATGAGGCTGGGCATTCTGGGAGGAAACGTCTACATCGACTTCCTCATCTCCGGCCTGGTGGAGTTCCCCGCTGCCTTCCTCATCCTCTTCACCATCGAACGCATGGGCAGGCGCATTCCCTTCGCGTCCGCCAACATCGTAGCCGGAGCCGCCTGCTTCATCACCGCCTTCATCCCTGAACGTGAGTCTCGATCGGTGGAGGTTGGCGGTCCAACGAGACGTTCGGATGCCACGAGATATTTACGCTGCTCTCCGTCCCTGCAGACTTGTTCTGGTTCAAGACGGTGGTCGCCTGCATCGGCCGGCTGGGCATCACCATGGCCTTCGAGATGGTGGTGTTCGTGAACACCGAGCTCTACCCGACCTACATCAGGTACGATGTTCTCCCTGCGTCGCCCGTTTCCTTAATGTCATCTCGCTCTTGCTTCGACCGAGGTTGAACAACCTTATTGTGAGTTCATTTGGTTTGAAATGGCAAATAAATATCTAGGAAGGCCTCGCTTTGACCACCACAACCGGCCCACTCCATCCAGCAGCTTCATTCAGCCAATCACTGCTCAGGATTACAAGTATTCGGCTTTTTGCTCTTTTTATTATTTGTTTTCTCCATTTAGCAAAGCTGGCTTTTACTGCCCATGCCAACAGCTAACAGTGTGTAGCTGTAGGTGGTAAATACCCTACTTGAAGCTTTTAAGAGTAAAAAAACTAATGAGAATCCTCAACGCCGTCCCGCTGAACTCTAGATCGCCTCTGACATGAAGTCATGTGACCATGTTAGCTTTTCTGCCTTTTTGCATTCACGCTCAAAAAATCATGAAACATTTTGTGCATTTGTGAAAGTGATGTAAAAATGTGTGTAAATATCATTAACGTTCGTTTTGCTGATTTTCTGCATTTATCCGAAATCCAATAGAGGAATCCCATTGCCTTTTGGTCGTGGGTACCATGGCGACGCTGACTTTGTGATCGCTCTACAAAGACATAGGATATCTTTGCTGCACTCTCTTTGAAAACTCGATCAGTTTTGTTGTGTGTCATGAGTCATGCTGTCCTCTCGATGCTGCTCATCAAACACCGTTTATCCCGTTCATCAAAACATCCAAAAGGGAAAATGCATCTCTTGGTTGTCAGAAGAGCCTGACGGGATCTATCGGCTGCTTGTGGTGTTTCCTGTAGGAACCTGGGCGTGTCGGTCTGCTCCACCCTGTGTGACATCGGAGGCATCGTCGCCCCCTTCCTGCTCTACCGACTCGCGGCCATCTGGATGGAGCTGCCGCTCATCATCTTCGGTGGGTTTGATCTTATTATTATTTCATAGAGATTCAACCAAAGCTGGCTACAATAGATGGAAGATATTGGTATTTTCTATGTAATGCTTTTTGCTATTGCATCCCTCTCTTTAAACTTTCTGATTCTGTTGCTGTCAGTGGCACATTTTATTGTCCGACCAGACGGATATTGGGAGTTTCTTTAACAAATAAACAATGTGTTGCGCAGGGTCTCTGGCGTTCGTGGCCGGTGGTATGGTGCTGCTGCTTCCTGAGACCAGAGGGATGCCGCTGCCCGAGACCATCAACGACATCGAGTTCCCAGAACGGTGAGTGTGCACGGCTGACTTAACCCTCCTGTTACCTTTGGGGTCAATTTGATCCCATTCAATGTTAAACGTCTCTAGAAAAAATAATTGACATCATTCATTTTGATTTATATTTCATGACTTTTCCTACTTTATTGGGGACAACTGGGAAAACTTAACATTCACATGATGATATGTTTTCAATGTCCTGAACACAACTTGTACGCATCGGTGTTCTTTGGGGTCAATTTGTAAAACATATAAGAAATATCAACTATGTTATGCTATTTATGTAGTTAACAAACAAACATAAAGTACCTCACACTTAAACTTGGGAAACAATATTAATTCAAATAATGTTCTGGAGGCTTTAATTACTGGGGTGAAATTGACCCCGAGGGTAATAAGATGTTAGTAAATGTGGAGGTAACAGGATGAGCTTCTTATAGACATTTTGCAGTTTCTCATTTTGTAGAGGCCGTTGCGTTCTTCTCGGTCATAAAATAGTGGGGAAGGCTTATTGTAATTTCCCACAGCCTAATGTGACTTCTGCAATTGTTTTGTTGGAAAATCAAGAAAGTATGCATTCTTTAAGAAAATCCACTTTTGGCTCCAGTGCAGGCTGAAAATGGTTTTCTTGGCTGAAAAAGAAAATTAATGATTAATGACAACAAAACAGTTGCCAAGTAACTTTCTGTTGCATCTGTGTATATGATGTCATTCTGTATGTGTGTCCAGAGTGAAGGAGAAGGATGCACTGAAGAAACAGCAGATGGACAACTTGCTGCCCTACGTGTCAAACAACAAAGAACCGACAACTGTTTAATCTGTTAAAAAGTATTTATTACCTTCGCATTGAAAATGCAGAAGGTAATGTTTTGGCCGGCGTGTATTTATTAGTGAATATGTTTGTTTGTCCGTTATTCGTCTAAATCAGACAAAACTGAGCCGATTCTTATGAAACTTAGTGGGATGATTGGTCATGACCCAAGGAACAATCGATTAGTTTTTGGGAGTGATTGGATCAAAGGTCAAGGTCAAGGTCACAAAAAGGTGAAAAACGTAAATTTGCGATATCTCGGTTAATTGGCATCCGATTTGTGTGAAACTAGTGCCAAATTGTTCATAATTCAATCTTGTGATATGCGAAGGTATGCGCTCTACCGTGTGCCCATTCTAGTTTATTCTACATTCATCCTCTGAAAGTTGCCCAGTGGCTCTTTAAGCTCAAAACACTTTGACTTCCAGGTTAGTACATTTCCTGCAACCATGGTCCCATGGAGCAAGTGTACTGTGTGTGTGTGGGTGCGTGTGCACACTGTATGTTTGTGTGTGTGTGTGGGTGTGTGAGTGGTTGTGTGTGTGCCTGTATCGTGGAGATAATACACTAGATTTTACATTGTGTTGAATTTCATATTCCATGTGATTGCAGATTGAAATTAGTTAATATCTTAATCTAGCACAACATCTCTTCTCTCTTGAGATTAATGTATTTGTGTACATGATCCAAAATGTAAATAAAGTAAATTAACTCAACTTGAGTCAACATACTGCTGAAAAAAGTCCTTTCTGTCTATTGATGTCTCAAACACACACACACACACACACACACACACACACACACACACACACACACACACACACACACACACACACACACACACACACACGGTAAAGAGGTAGTAGGTCTGTAGTTCACATATAATATTGAGTAAAGACGCCTTTCAAGCCAGATTCCATCTGATCCTCACCTGATTCAGAGTGTTACTGCAGTTCAAATCAAATGTTTATTTTTAGGATTTTCCCTTCAGATTATTTATTCAAGCCTGTATGTGTGTCAACGAGGATATCTTTTTACGGCTGTGATACAAGTAAGATAGCCTTTGTAATTAGTTTGAGGTTGAGTAACATTATTATTAAACAATATTTAGTCATGAGCACACGCCCTCACAAGGCAAGGGAAACGATGAAGAGCGTTCATTAAAACATTAAAAACAGTCAAAAGGCAAGAAATGGAATATAAGTTTGATGTAGTTAAAGAAATAACATGTTTGATATAGCATTTATTTTGTGAAATCCTTGATTCTTGTTACATTAAAGGCAACAGCAAACAGAAAAGTCTTCAATCTGGATTTAAAGGAGCCGAGGGTCTCTGAAGGTCTCTGAGGGTCTCTGAGGGTCTCAGAGGGTCTCTGAGGGTCTCTGAGGGTCTCTGAGGGTCTCAGAGGGTCTCTGAGGGTCTCTGAGGGTCTCTGAGACCTGCAGCGTTCAGGGACCTTGTTCCAGATGTGTGGAGCAGGAAAGCTGAACGCTGCTTCTCCGTGTTTAGTTGTGACTCTTGGAACAGAAAGCAGACCAGACGACCTGAGGGGTCGGGGTGGTTCATGAGGTCGCAGCAGATCACACATGTATTGAGGCCCTAAACCATTCAGGGATTTATAAACCAGCAGCATGATTTTAAAGTCCATTATTTGTTGCACCGGAAGCCAGTGCAAAGACCTCAGAACTGGAGAGACGTGAACCCCGTTCCTGGTCTGGGTTAAGACTCGAGCTGCAGTTGTCTGACTGATTTGTGAACACACAAGTTTCTCCAAATCCTGTAGAGACATCGGTCCTCTAATCCTTGATGCATTGTTCAGGTGATAGTAGACTGATTATATAATTGTCTTGATATGGCTGTTCAGGTCGGAATCCATAACTACACCTGGATATCTGGCTTGGTTTGTGGTTTTATGTCATTGAACAACGTTCTGCCTCATCCAGTTGTTGATTTGTTCAATGCATTTAGCCCATGTCTGGGATTATAGTCTCCTGGTGATAAGGTTATGTATATTTGTGTGTCTTCCGTATAATTATGATAACACGCTTACCAGCAGTTTCAGTACTGTGGTGACTGAAAGATCATCGATAGTTATTTTCGGCTAAGAAGTTGTTCAGCTGTAAAAACATTTTTTCTTTACATTATTTTACTCATAAATGGGAGGTTTGATATTTGCCCATAATCTTTCATTATGTCGGGGTCTAAACTAGCCGTCTTTAGGAGTGATTTAATACATGCCATTATTAGGGCTTGTGGAAGACACCTGAGCGAAGGGATGTGTTTACAATTAGTAAAAGATCAATGGTCGTGCGGGGAGAAATATTTTTGGAAAAGTGTGTACAAGCAGCGGGAGGATGTTTTCAGATTGGAGGAGCGGACTGCTAACGCTAACCCAGTAGCACTGAGCCCACCAGCTGCTCAGCAGCGCGATGGCACTGATTCAGACTGAAATCGCAATAGTTACGGCTATTACAGCTATTTGAATGAATCTATTAGGAAAAAAAAGCAAAGAGAGCTTGTGGAATGCAGCGAAAACGGTCTTCTCATCACTATCTGGAAGGCCCCCCGAATAAAATCGTCCCTATAGGGCCCCACGTTGCTGGAGCCGGGCTGACGATGGCTTACTTCATGTGTAATGCAGAAGGCATTGTGCTGTACTCACAGATTACACGTATGTAGGAGGCAGTATGTTATTTTCACAGAAACCCGTTTCCTTTAGGATGCCATTTCCCCCGGTACCTGCACCACGCCGCCACACTTTTTTTTTTTATTGGGCTATACAGATAAAAACTGAATTTATTCAGCTTCAGAATATCTGGTGCATCCCTTCATTCGACTAGAGAGACCGCATGGTGGACGTAGGCCTGCGCCAAGCAGCAACATGGCAGTTTACGTCCATGTCTTTCCAAAATGTTATACATCATCATTTCATCATATTAGACATTTGTGTGACGTTGTCACATTTAGCAAATTAATTCTTGAGTTAAGACCAGAAAACAGCATGTCTTACTCTTGAGAGCTCACAGTGACCTTTGCCTGGCTGACAATGGATTTCTTAATCTGTGATGCAGAAGGCAGTGTACTGTTCACACATATTGAGTATGTAGCAGGCTGTACTCTAGTATGTCATTTTGAACACTCATTGTGTGCATATAGTTGAGTAATTCTGGTGGCACAATTGAAGTTTACTGAGTGTTTGTTTTGGCTCTTATCCAGTTAAAGTTCCCCCGATGGTTGTGCAAGTTCCCTGTTATTCTCAGTACAGCTCCATTAAACAGTTACATGTGTTCCACTCGCTGCATTCTCCACAGGACCTGTTGGACTTCAGCTGTGGGTCGAGCGGAGGAGGGGTGTAAAGTCTGGAAAGCAGTAAACAGACTTTTTTTTGTCGCGTCCCACTCTTCCAGTGTTTGCCGAGCGGCCGTCGGCTTCACTTGTTTTGATATCTTCAGCACCGAGAACGCGCATCACCGCAGCCATGGCGACCTTTGATGACCTGCTGGAGGAGGCCGGGGCTTTCGGGCGCTGTCAGCGGCGCGTGTTCGCCCTGCTGTGCCTGGTGTCGTTGCCTTTTGCGGGCGTGTACGTCGGCACCGTCTTCCAGGGGTTCACCCCGGACCACTGGTGCCGGGACCCCGCGGTGGCGGAGAGGAGGGAGGCGTGCGGCTGGAGCCTGGAGGAGAGCCGCCGGCTGACGGTGCCTCCGGTTAACGGCTCCGGGGCGCCGCGGCAGAGCAGCTGCCAGCAGTACGAGGTGGACTGGAACGCCACGGGGCTCACCTGCGACACGCAGGAACTGGACCTCACTGAGGTCCCGGTTACCCAGTGCAAGGTGAGACACCCGAGGTTGATCTCAATCTGTTGGATTATTTGGTTCTTATAAAGCTTTCCTGTGGATGGTTGTTGAGACGGCATCTCACTTACTAAATATATCAACATTAGGAGCCTGTGTTCAGTTATAACGGTGAGCATGAGTACAGATTACTGATTCAATTGAGGAGATTGGAACTTTTTTGATAATGGGCCATAAACAGAAAAATATAACAAGTCACGGGCCAACAAGTAACACATTTGTGTTTCTAAACCAGAAGAAAACAATTATTTGCTCAGGTATATAAATAGTTTGTTTTTGCAAATGATAAATGATTAAAATGAATTTAATACTCTAATACAACATTTTAAATATATAATAGAATACAAATGTTACATGTACAGTATATCCTATAATATATATATATATATATAATATAATATATATATATTTGTATATATATAATACATATATATATATATATATATATATAATATATATATATATATATATTATAAATACATATATATTTATATATATATATATATATAAATATAAATAATAAATACATATCTATATATATACAGTAAATTACTAATATTGGTTTCTGTTCATGGGCTAAGGCCCGTCTTAAAATATTTCCATTCTAGTTCATTGAGGAACATCCCTGCAGGCCATTGAACAGGCAGCGGCAGGAGGGGTTTGTAAACAGTGGACAGAGATTATATTATATTTACTGTACAGTGAAGAGGCTCAGGGTTTTGTTTCTTTAAAATGTAGCTCTACTCCCTAAATGTATGTTCTGATTAATTAATTAATTAATTAATTAATTTACCATCTGTGGTAAATGTGATGTATTGTTTTTATGTTTTAAGAACGGCTGGGAGTATCAGTATGAAGGCAGGAAGTCCTTTGTCACAGAGGTGAGATGAGAAATGATTTCAATCAGCAACGAAAACCCACAAATCACAATGAATAATAAAATTGCGCACATTATGCAGGTCAAATCCCAGTTTGTGAATTACAAAGTTCATCCTTTAATATTTAATTGTACAGAAACAAAGACATCTTGTACAAATGCATGTAACCCTCTTCCCTCTGGTCCCAGTTTAACCTGGTGTGTTCAGATGGATGGTTTGTGGACATGAACCAGTCCACTCTCAATTTGGGCTTCCTTTTTGGCAGCTTTGCTTTTGGTTTCTTTGCTGACAGGTAAGGCTTTGCATTATTCTCATCACCACCTACAGTCTCTCCTATTGGCCACAGTGACATGTTCATCAGTCGTAACCGTAGCTGACCGTCAGGTGGGTCTAGATTCATATCTAACAGACCTGTTTGTGTCTCATAAGAAGGGCACATTTACTGTAAATGAGGTGATTGGTTGCCTCTAACACATGCAACTTCATTTTTCACACTACATTTCACATATATCTTTTCTTCTTGTCGGCCCTCTTTAGCATTAACACAATGTGCTCTTTCCGTTTCATATGTCAAAGCTGTCTCTAATATTTACGACCTAGTCCAACACAAATGTGATGCATGATCTTCTGACATTAACATTACAGCTTTTCAATCATGCACATTGGCCGATTTTAAGATTTCTATGTTGCTTCCATAATATTTCTTCTTTCAGACTACTGCAATATGTGTTTGTAGAAAAAAGCTCTTCTAACATATCAAAATATAACCTGAACTAGAACGGGCACTCGGTAGAGCGCATACCTTCGCATATCCCAAGATTGGGCATTTAATTATGAACATGTTGGCATTAGTTGCATGCCAATTGGATAGAAATTGACCTTGCTATGGTTAAAAGAAGATTTTTTACCTTTTCATGACCTTGACCTTTGACCCGATCGATCCCAAAATCTAATCAAATGGTCCCCGGAAAATAACCAATCATCCCACCAGATTTCATGCGATTTGGTTTAATACTTTTTGAGTTAGCAAGTAACACGCAGACAAATAAATAAATGCACGGCAATCAAAACATAACCTTCCGCATTTTGAATGCGAAGGTAATAAGCAATGAAGAAGCAATATTACTTTACAATAAAACTAAACACAAATGTCTAAATAAATAGCTCCAACACACCCGATTATGTTCAATCAAGCTTCTCTTATTTTGAAAGGAATGCTTGCCTCCTGTTTTCCTCTCTGCAGGTTCGGCAGGAAGATCAGTATCATCCTCTCCAGCCTCCTGAACGCCATCGCAGGCTTTGCTGTGGCTCTGGCTCCGAACTACATCTCCATCCTGGTGCTGAGGGCCGTCGTCGGCTTCTCCGCCAAAGGAGGCTGGATGTCCTCCTACGTGCTGCGTAATGACCTCTTTCAATGTCACGTCTGCTAGTCGCCTAAAGAATAGCCGTCCATTAACCACGTCCGTCCACGTGTGACACGGACAACGTGAGGCTGTTGTTTGACTTGTGCTGATAGAATTCCTCGTAGTCCTTGAGAGAGGTTAGGAAGTCATTCATTAAGTTTGCATTGAAAATGCGAAAGGTCATGTTTTGATCACGTGTATTTGTATGAGTGTGTGTGTGTTATTCGCACAAGTCAAAAAGTATTAAATTGAATCGCATGAAATTTGGTGGGATGATTGGTTATTATCTGGGGACCATTTGATTAGATTTTGGGATCGATCTGGTCAAAGGTCAAGGTCATGAAAAGGTCAACATCTTCTTTTTACCATAGCGCGGTCAATTTATATCAATTGTCATGCAACTAATGCCAAAATGTTCATAATTCCCAATCTTGTGATATGCGAAGGTATGCGCTCTACCGAGTGCCCGTTCTAGTTAAGTTTGGTTTCGGTGAAATGAGTCGACTTTTAACCTGTTTCCCGTCTCCCCGTCAGTCACGGAGATAGTCGGCGTGGAGTACAGACGGACGGTGGGCATTCTGTTCCAGATGTTCTTCAGCGTCGGCGTCCTCATCCTCCCCCTGCTGGCCTACTTCATCACCGACTGGCGCTGGCTGCAGGTCGCCATCACCGCCCCCTACGTCCTCTTCCTGTCCTACTACTGGTGAGGAACACCCCGTTGTCTCCAGAAGCACATTGCAGTCGTACTTATGTCCTCACACACTTTAAGGAAGCACACAGGCTTCAGTTTTCTCGGGCTGTTTTTTCCTCATATGTATTACGATGAAACTAATCACCTTGCGCACTATGAGCTCCACCCTTGAGAGACGTTCTTTGATACTCCACACCTGCTCCTGAAAAATATTTAAATCTTCATCATGGTTTCCAATGTCAGAGATAATTCAATTCAATTCAGTTTATTTGTATAGCCCAATTTCACAAATTTGTCTCGGAGTGCTTTACATTACATTACATGTCATTTAGCAGACGCTTTTATCCAAAGCAACTTACAATAAGTGCATTTAACCTAGAGTACAAACTAAGAACAACAAGAATACAGAAAGTAACATTTCCTCAACATAGTCAAACTACAAAAGTACCATAATAAGAGTTATTTAAGTGCCCTTGAAGTGCTAATATGTGTTTTAATCCAGATATAGCCGGAAAAGGTGCGTTTTCAGTTTCCGGCGGAAGCTGTAGAGACTTTCTGCTGGGGAGCTCGTTCCACCACTGAGGAGACAGGACAGCTTTACAATCTGTACACATAGACATCCCTGCCCCAAAACCTCACATCGGATCAGGAAAAACTCCCAAAAAAAGGGAAGAAACCTTCAGGAGAGCAACAGAGGAGAATCCCTCTCCAGGATGGACAGATGCAATAGATGTCATGTGACCAGAGGAACGGATTAGAGTTAAAACACATTCAATGAATATGACAGAGTTTATCAATAGTTCATAGTAGGCATATTCCACAATGGAGAACTCCATCATCCATCAGGCAGATGGAGGTAGAGAGGAGGAGTGGGCGGAGTCTCAATAACAGCTCAAGTGTCTGCCAGTCACAGCGTCCGGCGCATTAGACTCAGAAAGGTTGTCCGTTACAAGCAGGCGTGTTGGTGATTTAAGTGTCCGTCCAATATGTTCGTGTCTCAGGTTCATCCCGGAGTCTCCGAGGTGGCTCGTCTCTCAGAACAAGTCCTCCGAAGCTCTGGAGATCACTGAAGCGATGGCGAAGGAGAACAAGAGGAAGATCAAGAACCTTGTGGTGAATTGATACCTCTCCAATCTCCAGAAAGGAAAACACAGATACTTGTACTTCCTGAGTAACCGGATGTCACAACTACATCACGATTACCCGTTTCAGACGCTGACGGACGTGGAGGGTGACTCCTCCTCCGCCTCTCTGCTGGACCTGGTCAGAACCCCAAACATGAGGAAACACACGTTCATCCTCATGTTCAACTGGTGAGATTAGAACCACAGAGACGTGTGTTTGGCTCAAAATGCGCCACGGACATCGACCCTGCATCTCTTTCAGGTTCACCACGGCGGTGGTTTATCAAGGCCTCATCATGCGGGTGGGGTTAACAGGAGGAAACGTCTACGTCGACTTCCTCATCTCCGCCCTGGTGGAGTTCCCCGCCGCCTTCCTCATCCTCTTCACCATCGAACGCGTGGGCCGGCGCATTCCCTTCTCCTCCGCCAACATCGTAGCCGGAGCCGCCTGCCTCGCCACCGCCTTCATCCCTGACCGTGATTTTATAATCTTTGTCGGATAAAATGGAAAGATCTCCTCTAATAAATAAAAAGAAACGGTTGAGTTTAAACGTTGTACTTATGCACACGGTTCTGTGATTTCTCTCCGTCCCTGCAGACATGTTGTGGTTGAAGACGGTGGTCGCCTGCATCGGCCGCCTGGGCATCACCATGGCCTTCGAGATGGTGGTGTTCGTGAACACTGAGCTCTACCCGACCTACATCAGGTGAGGTCACACCGAGCCGCTCCGCCACGCAGGGGCGCGAACACCGCCTCGCTCCCAGCATCGTCAAAGGGTCACATTTGGAGGTGCTCGGGGGAAAGGCGCGTCGAGATTTCGCTCCAACGTAGACTAAGGTTTTAGGTTTACTACAGAACTACTTTGTCAGGCTGAGGAAAGGACTGTGGTTTGTGGTTAGAATAAGTATGTTTCTGGTTATAATAAGTGTGTTTCTGGTTAAAATAAGTGTGTTTGTGGTTATAATAAGTATGTTTGTGGTTATAATAATTATGTTTGTGGTTAGAATAAGTGTGTTTGTGGTTAGAATATGTGTGTTTGTGGTTAGAATAATTATGTTTGTGGTTAGAATAAGTGTGTTTGTGGTTAAAATAAGTATGTTTGTGGTTAGAATAAGTATGTTTGTGGTTAAAACAAGTGTGTTTGTGGTTAAAATAAGTATGTTTGTGGTTAGAATAAGTGTGTTTGTGGTTAGAATATGTGTGTTTGTGGTTAGAATAAGTATGTTTGTGGTTAGAATAAGTATGTTTGTGGTTAGAATAAGTATGTTTGTGGTTAGAATAAGTGTGTTTGTGGTTAGAATAAGTATGTTTGTGGTTAGAATAATTATGTTTGTGGTTAAAACAAGTGTGTTTGTGGTTAAAATAAGTATGTTTGTGGTTAGAATAAGTGTGTTTGTGGTTAGAATAAGTGTGTTGTGGTTAAAATAAGTGTGTTTGTGGTTAGAATAAGTATGTTTGTGGTTAAAATAAGTGTGTTTGTGGTTAAAATAAGTGTACTTGTGGTTCAAATAAGTTTGTTTGTGGTTAGAATAAGTGTGTTTGTGGTTAGAATAAGTGTGTTTGTGGTTAGAATAAGTGTGTTGTGGTTAAAATAAGTGTGTTTGTGGTTAAAATAAGTATGTTTGTGGTTAAAATAAGTATGTTTGTGGTTAGAATAAGTGTGTTTGTGGTTATAATTAGTATGTTTGTGGTTAGAATAAGTATGTTTGTGGTTAGAATAAGTATGTTTGTGGTTAGAATAAGTGTGTTTGTGGTTAGAATAAGTATGTTTGTGGTTAAAATAAGTATGTTTGTGGTTAGAATAATTATGTTTGTGGTTAAAACAAGTGTGTTTGTGGTTAAAATAAGTATGTTTGTGGTTAGAATAAGTGTGTTTGTGGTTAGAATAAGTGTGTTGTGGTTAAAATAAGTGTGTTTGTGGTTAGAATAAGTATGTTTGTGGTTAAAATAAGTGTGTCTGTGGTTAAAATAAGTATGTTTGTGGTTAGAATAAGTGTGTTTGTGGTTAGAATAAGTGTGTTTGTGGTTAAAATAAGTGTACTTGTGGTTCAAATAAGTTTGTTTGTGGTTAGAATAAGTGTGTTTGTGGTTAGAATAAGTGTGTTTGTGGTTAAAATAAGTGTGTTTGTGGTTAACATAAGTGTATTTGTGGTTCAAATAAGTTTGTTTGTGGTTAGAATAAGTGTGTTTGTGGTTCAAATAAGTGTATTTGTGGTTCAAATAAGTATGTTTGTGGTTAGAACGCTTGTTTTGTTAGGTCAACGCACCGGGTTTTACGAAAGAGCGGAAGTTACATAAAACAACATTTCTGTGAAATAACACAAAGTTGGCAGATGGGGCACAAGCTGCGGCGTCATGGCCGAAAGTCCTGTGTTTGTTTGACCTGTTCAGCCTAGACTACAACCACCCTACGTACACTGTCTCACTCTCTACACTGGCTCAGGTGCTCTGAAAGATAATAGTACTCTAACTATGTGGGTTTAGATTAGATTAGATTACATATTCCTTTATTAGTCCCACAGTGGGGACATTTCAGAATCACAGCAGCGGGTGCAAATTAGAGCATTAATACAACTAAAAGATACAAATAAAACATAAAACACAATAATAACACTAAATACTAATACTTAAATACTAAATATACAGAGGAAACAAAAGATATACACAAGGCAGTGACCCAAGTGAATTTCCAGCAGGTTGCAGTCGGTATCAGATGACATACACAGGTCGCTGGATTCTACAGTGTGAATACTAAATGTTGGTTCATTTGGATTCACTCCCTACAGGAACCTGGGCGTGTCGGTCTGCTCCACCCTGTGTGACGTCGGCGGCATCGTCTCTCCCTTCCTGCTCTACCGACTGTCGGCCATCTGGCTGGAGCTGCCGCTCATCATCTTCGGTGGGTTGGGATATCGCTGTAGACGTGAGAGGAGTGTGTATGTAACGAGACCCGTGCTTTGGTAGCCATGTAAAGTCTCATACTGCTAACGCTGGTCAGGTAATCAATGGCTCCAGGGCGTTATTAATAAAAATAAATAAATATAGCTAATAGGTCAGTTTGTTGGACGTCGTTGTGATGGTTTAACAATTCAAATTTATTAATCTTATAAAAAAAATTGTTCGCTGAATTAATGAAGCAATATGGACAAAAGATAGAAGATAAATAAATGGACTGTAGAAAAGTAAGAAAAACGTTTTCTAGAGTGAGGAAGAGAAGAAAAGAAGAGAGAATTTTCTTGTTACTCTGCTGCATCTTGAGAGAAATCATAAACACGATTAACTTAAAATATCTCAATATCTTTGTTGAACTTGATTATTTTTGCTCAAAGCATCCCAGAAAGGCAGCTGTTGTATAGCTAAACCTTCTAAAGGGAAAACTTAGAGGTGCTACTTGAATCACATTTAAAATTGTAATTGAGTTTCCAGCAACATGATTTTCAGGTGACTCATGATGTCATCACGTTCAGACGTGAATTCTTGGAGGTGCAAACCGGCTTAAATGATCACATGTATACAGGGGTGGTCGCGCTCATAGCTGGAGCTTTGGTGTTGTTCCTCCCTGAAACCAGAGGACTTCCTCTCCCTGAGACCATTGACGATGTCGAGTTTCCTAACAGGTGAGAAATCTCTCCCAACACTCCCAAAAGATGGGGGGGTAATTGGTAATCAGCCACAAACAGAGGACAATCTGTGTGTGTGTGTGTGTGTGTGTGTGTGTGTGTATCTGTGAGTCTGGAGCAGTAGGGACTGAGGAGCGAGGGTGGAGGGTGGAGAGCAGAGACACAGACGTTTATGGAAATAATAAAATATATTACCAAATATCTGCCTGATTGCTGATCCTTTGGTGCTTAGGAGGGGGGGGGGGCTACTGCTGACAGCCTAAAAAACTGTTGCAATCATATTAGCTGATGAACAAATACTGTATCACTTTAAAACTGCACATTACATTTTACTTATTTTCTTTTTACCACTGGCAACCTACATTTCCATTTAATAAAGTAGCTGATGCTTAATTTATGAGCGAAATTGCAAAATGCTTACATATCAATTAATGACACCAATAAGTGTGAGAACAGTTGTCTGAATGTAATATACTCTTTCCGATGCAGGGTGATGGTTTTCTGTTCAAATTCAATAACGTTTGTGTTTTTGTTCCCAGGAAAAAAGAGGATGTGTTGGAGAGCCAACAAATGATGAAGACGCCTTTAAAAACAGAGCTGACCAACAACAAGGAAGCAACCACTGTGTGAGTGTCTGTGTGTGTGTGTGTGTGTGAGAGAGTGTGTGTGTGTGGACTTATTTACTGTAATACAACAAAACTAAGAAGGGTTTTTTAATAAACATGTCCTATAAATCATGACTTTTCGATTTCTTTTGCTTTCAATTTTATTGTTCAACTCAAAGCTTTACATCCCAACGGCAGAAACACGACCCTCTGATTCCATCGCAGAAACACCTGGTAGCATCGGATAACACCAGACTACCTCCACTAGGAGCAGAGCGGCTCTCCCACCTTAAAGTTCAATTCAATTCAATTCAGTTTATTTGTATAGCCCAGTTTCACAAATTACAAATTTGTCTCAGAGGGCTTTATCATCTGTACACATAGACATCCCTGCCCCAAAACCTCACATCGGATCAGGAAAAACTTGGATCAGGAAAAACACCCAAATAAACAAGTATCTTCAAAAAGCCCAATAATCGGTCCCTTTCGGACTCGTCCTCTTTAATTGGCTTTGATGGTTTTGTCGATCCAGTCGACAAACTTGGAGACTCGAGCGTAGACGCCGGGCTTCATGGCGTTGGCGCATCCCAGGCCCCATGATGTCACCCCCTGCAGGATGTACCGGTTATGGGCGTGGCACACCAGAGGGCCGCCGCTGTCACCCTGCAGGGAGAACAGATAATCAACAGTTATTAAAATGTATATCATCCTTTCTACGGATGATCGGTAGAAAGGTACATTTTGGAAGTTCTCCCTCTGGAAAAGTTGAGCCACGGCAATGTCAAGGGATTTGTCAAAATATGGAAAGCACTCTTGGACATGGCGGACCCCTCCAGGCTGGACTTTACCCTGCCAGATTAAAAACACTGGTACTGATGCTGACTTGATTTGATGATGTCACCTTAAATATATACTTATGTTGGACTGGTGATGTGCGGATGTGTTATTTGCTGTGGTTTTTCTAATTATTTTGTATCTTTTGTTTTGGTCAGTTTTGTGTTTTCTTTTATGTTTCCTTTCCCTTTTTATTGTATCCGTCCTGTCTTGTTCATTTGTTAAATAAGAATAAATATATTTAAAAAAAAAAGTGTATCCACCAACCGATCTAGATACGTTTGATATTTACAAACGATTCAAAATATACATCCAAAATTCGTCATTCATTATTAGCTAATAATAACTGCCAATTCTACCAGTACAGACCGGCCTCTCCAGCCCAGTTTCCCTCATGGAGTCTGTTCCGTACCTGGCAGCTGTCGGTTCCTCCATCGATGTCACCGGCACACATCTCGTGGTCTTTGACTCGACCGTTCAGGTACGACGGACGATTGCAGATCTTGTTCTCAATCACAGGGAAACCCGCTTCCTTCAGGTTGCCGTCTCCCCCGGTACCTGCATCACGCCGCCACACATTTATCCAGCTTCAGAACATCTGGTGCAGCACTTCATTCAACGAGAGTTACTGCAAAAAAAGTTGTTTGAGTAGTAGTCACAGTGACCTTTGATCTTTCTCATTAATCTATCCTGGCAAGTGGAAGTTTCCGGTAAATTTGACGTTCCCGAAGTATAAAAGTTGAATATGTCGGGCTTGTATATGAGATCATTTCTGATAATGTGACTTTGCCACCTTTCTACAGTACGGCATCGATACAGACCCGACAGCAGTCCTGGCCTTAAATAATCTGTAGAGTGACCTCTTAGTCACGGAAGGCTTTAACTTGATCTTCACTCTTATTTATTCTAAGACTTATAATCATAAATACATGTTGTCTATATTCTTAACATAATGCATAACCAAGTTTTTATCCTCATATAACCCTTTGAAGAAGTGAGAACTAACCAAACTCTCCTCACTTTTAAAGACGCAACAAAAGTTAAATATGTTAACACTCTTGAACCCTCAATGATATAGCACACACACACACACACACACACACACACACACACACACAGTGCTGTTACGTACCTTGAGTTTCACCCCATCCGGTGACGTAACACTCGCTTCCACTGGAAACGATGAAGTCCTTCTCTGGAAGGCAGGCTGGCAGCACTTTGTCGTTGATGAGCGCCGGGCTGAAAGGTGATGATATGTTAATAATTCACATGTGATATAATTGTGTGAATAATATTAATACCTCTATAATAATATACAATCTGCAGTTATGGTTACATACTATCACCACCTCTCTTCACACAGATTCTTTGAGTGTAATAAATGCACAATGAACAAAGTTAAAGAGGAATTCGACCGATAGTATTACTATAATTCTTTTAAATGTCGAATGTTCAATAGATATGGGTCAAATATCGCTAACATATTTGATTTGCAAGTTAAATATTTTGCCTTTTAACTGTCGTGGAGGAGAATTATGAAATGGAAATACTCAACGTAGCTCAAAAGTCACTCGGTTGCTTTCCACCACCGCGTGGCAACAGTGAGTAAAACACGGACGCTCGTGAAGCTCAACGCGTGTTGGCGCTCGCAGGCGGGTCAGACTCACCTCTCCAGTTTGAGCAGAGCGATGTCGGCCCCGTTGGGACCCAGGATCAGTTTGTTCAGGTTCCTCTCCTGCTTGGACGGCTCGTTGGCTCTCTCCGTGTGGACACCCAGCAGCACCTTGTAGGCCGAAGGCCGCTTGGACCTGCAGGACGCAGCACATGAGATAGATAGATAGATAGATAGATAGATAGATAGATAGATAGATAGATAGATAGATAGATAGATAGATAGATGGATGGATGGATGGATGGATGGATAGATAGGTGGGTGGGTGGGTGGGTGGGTGGATGGATGGATGGATAGATAGATAGATAGATAGATAGATAGATGGACATATACTTTATTAATCCCCAAGGGGAAATTTGTCGTCACAGTAGCAGCACCAATAAACTAAACACACGAGAATAAAATATAATATATATATATATATATATATATATATATATATATATATATATATATATATATATATATATATATATTATATATATTATATTTCACTTTGCACACTTTACTTTATGCACTTTCTTTCTTTCTTTCTTTCTTTCTTTCTTTCTTATACTTATATTTTATTGTGTTTAGTTTTATCGGGCTGCTTTTGTTGTCAACAAATTTCGCCTTGGGGATTAATAAAGTATATTTCATTCATTCATAAAATATAAAATATAAAAAACAGTGACTGTGCAAAGTATACAAAGTGAAATATAAAATACAAAATAATATATATATATGTATATATATATATATATATATATATATATAATTTCTGATTATGTGACTTTGCCACCTTTCTACAGTACGGCATTGTTACAGACCTGACAGCAGTCCTGGCCTTAAATAATCTGTAGAGTGACCTCTTAGTCACGGAAGGCTTTAACTTGATCTTTACTCTTATTTATGCTTAAGATTTATAATCATAAATACATACGTTTTATATATTCTTAACATAATGCATAACAATGTGTTTATTCTCATATATACCTTTGAAGAATACACAACATATATGCATAAACAAATATAATACTAATGACAATGACTGCAGTGTAAAATTCAATTAAATATAGACAGTGTGCAAAATGCAAAGTGTGTGTATGTGTGTAGTGTAAATGAAATGTGTGAAGTGCAGATCATGTATACATATGCTTATCCAGTGGTTGTGTTATCGAAGGATTTGGTCTTGAGATGCGTTTTTAACTGACCTTTCCAGGCAGTGCGCCGCAGTCAGGACCCACTCCGGGTGAACCAGCGTTGCTCCACAGAAGTGAATCCCAGAGCTGGTGGAAAGAAACTCAGAATGAATTTCAGTGGGACAAAAGAGAGGGATGTACGACTTTTGGGATTCTTTTTAAATACCTGATATTATTTCAATAATCAGATCCCTTTCTGAAGGGAGATTACAAAACACAGACAAAATTTCAAGAAAAATTAAGAATAAAGAATACAAAATACTGTAACATGCCAGCCGGAGACCACTGCTAATATAAGGTTTCTCTATTCCCTCTAAAAAAAGATCCAGGAAATATGATTTTCTTCACGTGTTTGTGTCAATGATGTTCAATACCATTTTTCATATTGTATTCATTCCCAGGCAGTATTGTAACGACATGCGTTTCTACCCACATGGGAGGGGAGGATGAGTACACAGGTGAATTTCATCGTGGGTGGGGCAGAGGTGAATAATGAAATATAAAAAAGGAGCTTATGAAATATCCCAATAAAGGTAAACACATCTTAAATACATGATGTGCTATCCCTTTGAGCTGCATTCACAAGTCTACATTTGAGTTGTAATGTTTGAATTACATTTTTTTCTCTTGAGAAAAACACATTCCTGCTTTAGCATCATTTTAACTGGGTTCACTGAATTTGCTAATTCTGGCACGTGAGAGGGTCATGCTCTGAAATATTGGTTTCATTTTGCTGATTAAAATCAATTAAGATATTCCAATATCTAAATACCAGTCGCATTATAAAACCCATGGTTATTGTTTGTGCCTCCGATATATTCGCATACATTCCGGTTACAGAGGTTAACATCCTTTTCTTCACAAGAAAACGTTTGATAAATGCAGAAGGTCGTTTGAAAAATGATTTACCGCACTTTGGAATGTATTTCAAGAATTCTCAAAGACTCTTCAAACTAGTTTAAAGATTCTCGGGTCTATTTCCCAAGTTGTGACATTCTGGAGTGTTTCAAACATAAATGGTTAATTAACTTGAACAGAAAATAAAAATGCTTCCTTACGCGACCCCACGTGTGCTGACACATGTCGCACATCCCTTGGAATCCTACTTCCGTCTTGTTCTACTCACCTTGTCCGGAGGCTGATCTGCCAGGGCCACGAGTAAGGTGTAGACACGCAGCCGCCCACAATGCGCGCAATGCAGCTCCTTGGTTTGATGACCGGCGTTCCACATTTCAATCCGGCTGCAAAACGAAGTTCAGTCAAGAATTTATATGTTTGAATTGGTATCATTTATAAAGACAACGTTTAAAGCCATTGGGAAAAGCTTTGTCCTGAGGGGTTTTGATTTATAATTTGAAAAGGATAAATTAAAAGTGTATCCTCTTCACATGTGGCCTTATTAGCACGCATGAATTAACTCTATATGTTCTAAGTTGAATCAGCTTTCATCTATTGTTTTTCAGACTTGGAGGTGAGTAACTTCTGAATTACGGCTGCAATCTATGTTTATTTCCATTTTCTGTTCATGTGTAATTAGATTATTTACCTGATTTAAAAAGTATCAAAAGATACATTTGTAGAAATTTCTCAAGGACAAAGGTGATTGTCCTCAGATTTTCAAAATTTGATCCAAAACCAGAATAGATTGTATTACTATTTGAAATAGCTGGGCTTCAGGTAAGGCCCGCCTCCTGTTCTTGTTGCTAGGCAACCAGGACATTGTTAGTAGATAACTAAATACCCCTTTGTTGTTTAGTTTAGTCAAAAAACCTGGCATGTGAACTATTACTATATAAGATTAGCATGTTCGCTTTATAGTATGTGAACATTTTAGCATTTTCAGAACAATAACATTAGCATAACATGGACCTAATTAAGATGGCAAAATGCCAACATGTAGGCGTTAGTGATTTGTTAGAATACTAACGCTTGCATTCAGTACAAGTGAATATTTTGACCTTTTGGTGGCAATAAATGACAAGTCAATGGAAATCAATGTAATGACATAATGGAGAGATTATATATCTCATGTGCATTGTATAAGGTTCTCCAGGAAGGGCTGGAAAGCATTGCCCGGGAGAAACCCAGCATCGGATAAGTGGAAGATGATGGATACCGACTATTAGTGTTCACATACCACAGTCAGGGATCTGGCAGTAGTCCCATTTCTTGTTCCTGTCAGTGGTGTAGCACCACGGCCCGTTCACATCTCCATCTGGGTTTCTGCATTCCTGACGGTGTCACACAACGACAGAATCGTTGAACTAGAAACTACAGTGATTACCACCGTTTAGCATTTAAAGCGGCAATGAACAACAGGGCAAAACCTCTTTATTGTACTGCAGTTTGGTCTGACAGTCTGCCCCACGGCCTGGGCCTCCAGCAGCATCTGGGTCTGTCCACGGTGGGCTGGTTGCTACTGGAGGCCCAGCTGAAGTCTGAGCTGAAGGACTTTCTGTTGAACCGGCTGGATTTCATCCGCAAAAAAAAACGAACGACTACTACGACTACTACAATTAGCATAAATCACACCACACAACATCCACGTGGTTTGATGAAACCTGAAGCTTTTATAACTACGGTCTTTTGATTGTTCTGAACAATTTACTGATTATGAACATAGATTGTGCCGAAAACCCGTACAGTAATACTGAAAGATTTGAAAAAGAATAGGTCCTCCGCACTGACTGTCAGTGTTCGGGCCCTATTATTAATATTTAAAGCTCTGGATATCCTGTTAGAGACAGAATTCCAGGGTCATAGTGATATTTTATGCTTGTTTGGACTCGATCACTGAGATAAAGATGAACTAAATCAATGTGAAATATACTCTTCAATGGAAACAAATATTGCACTCATTAACAATTACTGACATTCTGTAACTACCTGGACTTACTGTTCACTCCGTGCATCATTTACTTTGAGCTAAACTCACTGCGAAAGTTGACGATTGAGAAGTTTTCACACAGATCACACTTACATTGCCCTCCAGACCCCTAGTCGGGTGAGACTTTGGGGTGAAGCTGGTGTGTTGGTGAGGGCTCTGAGCATTCCAGGCCTGGCAGGTCACACCCAGAATGGTGATGGAGGTTGGACCCCGGTATGTATCTCCATTTCCAGATTTACAGTCTAACACAGCAAAAATGCACAATGTGTGGGTAAAAATAGATTAAAACCAGCTAATAAAAATCGGGCAAATGCCCAGTTAAGAAGGAAAAGAATGTACCAGTGTGCAATGGGCCCTCGGTGGCCATTGCTGGTTCCAGGGGATCCGTAGGTCTGAGTGTGGGTTTACCAGCCGGAGGATTAGTGGAGCATTTTTGCAAGTTGCAGTACTCCCAGCGGACACCGGGGTTTGTCGTGTAACACCAGGGAGCTTTGTCTCTGTCAGGATTCCTGCACAGATTCCTTCTGAGGTCCCTGTTGAAAGAGAAAACCTGGAACTTCACGTCAGCAGGAACCAGTATCCTACAGGTTTAATATGTTACTCCTAGTATCAAACCTGAAAAGGATCAACTAATCTCTGTTGCCTGGTTTGTATTACATACAATATTGGCAATGTCACCAGGGGGCAGCATTTCCCTTAGACTTCAGTAGCTAAAGGAATACGTCCTAGAACCCTAGAAGTCCTAGAAGTGAGTGAGTCTCTTCCTGTTCTCTCAACTAAAAGTCAAGGGGTCAAGTTTTTTGTTGAGATGCCTCAAACAATTAAGGAGTTTTGTTCCTCGAAATAAAATACATCAGTAAATAATCATCCACTGTGAAGTGGCTAAATTAGACGACTAAACCTAATCACCCTTGTGTCCCTTTAGCGTAATAGTATGAATATCTCATCCGCTTCATGTTGAGGGAACCAGGGCGATGGAAACTTCCAGGTTGAAATTTCAAAAACGTCATCCCTGAACTATCGAGGTGGAGGGTACCGGACCAGATGCAGATCTTTGAGAACATTTCCTCCCCTGAATTTGAATTGTTATACGATTGAGACTCATTTGTCTACAATTTTTAGACCTACTGAATTTGGAAATAAAGGTAATGCATTATTTTTTAGATACAGAATGGATTATTAGTCCATATTCGCTGCTCACGCTGTGGGGAAGTTCTGTGGAGTTTTTTGGTGGTTGTGAGGAGTCATGGAGCTCCAGGTCTGGCATCTTTTCCCACTAATGGTCTCTGACGTCACTCCGCGGTAACTTGTCCCGTCCCCGTCGTAACAGTCGTCCTCCTGTGAGGGGATCACCGGCTCATCTGCAACCAGAACCACCGCTTCATTAACGCTCTCTTGTATTGGAATTGGAGAAGACATCAAGTGAAGTTATTAAACTCAAAGCGTTGCTAGTCCTTTGTCCCGTTTTTGCAGACTTTCTTAAAGGTGCACATTTCAGGACACTAAGGATCAGTTATATGACATGTTACCATCTAACGTTCTGAATCAAGTGCAGCTGTTCCTGAAGTTCTCGTCCTCGTCTTCCATACCTGGCACGGCTGCGTCCCCACAGCTCGGCACCCTGCAGTACTCCCAGCGGGTCTCGGGGTCCGTGGTGTAACACCAGGGCTTCCTCTCGTTGTCGGGGTTACGACAGTAGTTGCTATCCAGGCCTCTATAAACAACAGACGGTAATAATGATGAACACAGAGAAAACACAAAGATGAAAGCAGCGTGCCAAAGGTCCCTGTTTTATGAACGCTGATGTTCGCGTTGCAGAGCTCTTACTTGCAGGGGTAGTTGTCCGGCGAGCGGTTGTGTTGCTGTGGCGTCTGTGTCGACCAGCTCTGGCACGTTTTGCCAGATTCCGTCACCCCGATGGTTCCTCGGTACGCTCCACCTTCCCCGGTGGCACAGATCACGTCTGGGACGATGGTGGGGGGCTCGGACTCTGAGCGGAGAAGACGAGATGGACCGGTTACAACTCACAGGAACAGCAGGGTTTTACTAAATAGTCACCATGACAATGACACAGAATTAAAATAACCTGTATTGCATTTCCATTTTCTGGAATACTGATATTACGACAAAATATAAACATTAGATTTTTTCCTTTAGCTGTTTCACAGCTACTTTATACAGCCATTCCGCCTTGTATATACTTATTACTTCACTTTCTTAAACTTCTTAGACCGTTGCACTGTTTTGCACTGTTTGTTTTGTACTGCACTGTTTTGTGTTTTTGTATTGTATTGTATTGTGTTTAAATGTATATTTTGTGTAAGCACACTGAGAGTAACTTTACCAAGTCAAATTCCTTGTTTGTGAAAACTCACTTGGCCAATATTCTGATTCTGATTCTGATTCTGATTCTGATATATTCTGTTCCTGCAGGTGTCTTGCTCACAGGTACCACGGCAGATTAAGCGTTGAGTGTACAGACAGTATTTATCTACAGTTCTTAAAAGCTGCAGTTCTATTGTAAATATACTTCAGCATGCGTTTCAGCCGTTACAAGGGTGAAATATAGCAGAAGTAAAGGAAACATACGACACAGGAGGACTTACTGCAGCGTGGTATGGAGCAGACGTCCCATCGCTTGGAGGGGTTGGTGGTGAAGCACCACGGTTTGGGGTCTCCATCCGGGTTTCTGCAGTAGTTCTCCTCTAGATACTTCTCTGGAAGACTAGAGGAAGCGCCAATGGAAAGATAACATACATCTTTCAGACAAAGAAAAGCAACGTTCATTGAGCTTGTGAGGTGTGCAGGTCGGGGTCCTACGTGGTGGGGTTGTAGCCGTGGTTCTGAGGTTTCTGGGAGTCCCAGCGCTGGCAGGTGAAGCCGCCTTCTGTCGTGGCGATTTTGCCTCTGTAGTCCTCACCGCTGCAGTGCATACACTCCTCTGTAACGGAGCACCGACACATCACACAGTGAATTTTACACTACTGAATAATGTTGAATGGGTCAATATCACACACACAAGCAAACAAAAGACACACAATAAATGAATGTTACACTGCACAAATTCTGCTTAAAAAAACAAGGAAAAAAAGGAATAAAATGAGGGAATATTACTTGAAATAAGCCAAATTATCTGCCAACAGAACCGGAACATTTGACTTGCCAAGATTTCTTAAAACAAGTGAAATGCTCCAACATTAAAACTGCCTTGTAAGAAGAAATATCTTGTCAGTCAAAAAACAAGCATAGATTGCCTTAATTTGAGATATTTCATTTTACTTAGATTTTAATTTTTGCAGTGTACCAGTGCAGCTGGTCACATTGCAGTGTTCCCAGCGGGTGTTGGAGTCGGTGGTGTAACACCAGGGTCCCCCCTTGTCTGCATCAGGGTTTCTGCAGAAGTTGGACTCCAGGTCTGCTTGTGGGTGTTCAGCCGGTGTGAAGCTGCAGAGGACACATTGAGGAAGTATAGAAAAAGATCCATAAGGGGGTATAATAAAATGTGATGTGTAAAGTAACAGGATGATACGTGAATACTTACTTAGGCCTGTGTGGGTATTTTGCTGCCCATCTCTGACACGTCGTTCCTGTTTTTGTTTTGGTCTTTGTTCCTCTGTAATCTGTTCCTAATCCATTTACACACTCCAGGAGGTATCCTAGACCAAACAATAAAACAATATACAGCAACGGACACGGACAAGCTTGTACGGAAGAGTATTAGTGCGACTCATGAGGAAAAAGAATGAGAATTTCAATTTATTTAGCATGACTAGAATTATGTCAAAAAGTTAATAATAAGGACAAACTCTTGGTATAACTGCCAGGAATAAGAGAAACAAATATTTATTTTGAAAATGAAATGGACATTTTACAAATTAGGTTGACATGTCTTACTAGTGGTGTTAACACACATCTGGAAATTATGACTTTCCCTTTGCCGGACCAACATACGCCTCCGTAGCGTTCACTGTCCAATGAGCAGCAGGGTAGAATAACCTAATGCTTTGTGTGTTTGCTTGTAGTGTTCAATGTGCGATGTCTCTTTCCTGTGTTTGCACACCCTGTCCAAACACAGAGTCTAAACTCAAGCAGCATGTGTCAAAATGTATAGGAAACAAAGACCGGATATTGTAATAAAATCAAAAGAAGCCATGATTACTTATACTACTAAAAAGTCAACAGGACATACCTTTTTTTTCATATAACACTGCGCTATTTCTTCGCAGCATCATCTCTGATTTTGAGTTGGCTGCTGCTATCCAACACTCTTGGTCCTTTTCAATATACATGAACGACCTGTGGAAACACAGCAGGGGTCAGGTCGGGATGCCGAGCCTCAAAGTGTGATTCTACGTTAAAGCTCTGCTTCGTAAGTGTGACCGTACCTGCACGTGAAGGTGGTTTCATCGTCACATTTGACAGCACACTCGAGCACAGTGTCCGTTGTGAACTGTTTTCTCTGCAGCGAGAGGATCCAAGCTCCATCAGTTCTAGTGTAGCCGTCCACCTCAGCACCTCTAACTGAAATGAGGGGCGAACAGATTAACTCCACAACTGTCAGGAATGTCATCTGAGCTCACATTTGATTTCAGGTTTTATTTACGAGGGTAAACCAGAAACTATGTAAAACCACAAAAATATAATCACACGGTAAATACACAAACATATATATGTTTACAGTATGGAAGAGATTTTCATTTAATTAATCATCCTTGTTTAGTGATCTGAGTAGATGTTATTCAGAGGGGGTTTCACCCGATAAAGGAAAAGTTAGTCTATGTTCACCTGCCTTAGAATGTTGCATTATGGGTGGTATCTGCACATGAATGATGTTCATTCATATTACCGGCGACTGCAGATAACCGCCCACCTGTCTTTCATTTGCAAGCCAAGGCCTTTGTACAGTTTAAACATCCAGACCCTTTACCATTTAACATTGAGTAACCGTAAGAAATGTTATCTAATTTGCAAATGTCCTGGAAAAACCAGTGTTCACTAAATTACTAATATTGTGACTATTGGGGTAGGAAAATCTGAATGACAGGATGTCTTGCTGTGAGGTATCGATACTGCTCTCTCACAGCAGCTTACACATCCAACACTCTCTACTTTTATCATTTCATTCTAATCTAGACATTTGTAATAAAAAAAAAGGTTTTGATTCTGTTTCTATGGTAGATATTTGATCGCATTCAGGCCCAATCTCTAAAATCAGTTTAAAGGGTTGTGACCTTTGAATTGTGCAAGAGGACTCAGTGAAACACATTTCTGCTTCAGACTGTTCAAGCACAGAAATGTGACATTTTGGAGTTATGTTGTTAGTTTGACGTTTGGTCCAAAGGCCTCGTTAGGAACACTAAACAGAATATGAGTCTAAAATAAAAAAATGTGAGTACAATATTTCTTTTAATTAACGGCCTATGGCAATAGTTTGGACGTTTAAGCTGAGCTCCGTTGGTGTCAGACGTGAAGTAAACGCCAGTAAACGGAGTAGAAGATGTAAAGGTTGAGATGCAGTCTGGGTTTTCTTGAGTATTATTATCTGTTTTACTTGTATTTTTGTTTTCCTGCATTAAATCATGACAGAAACATATTTTAAAGATGACAATATATATCTTACCCGTGCAGATCAGGGCCCCCAGGAGGAAAGCTAGCTTGTACAGGTCCATGGTGAGGCCCTTATACTAGTTGCTCATAGTCGACAAAATCTCCGAGGTATCTCGTGGTATGTTATTGGGCTCCTTTTAGCATGTCGGTAAGATAAACACGACTGCCCGATCATTCGTCAATCATTGGCCAAACAAGGAGCAAAGAACAGCAGGTCAAAAACCTTGTTTATGGGAGATATTGGTACATGAAATGTAATATTGTTTCTTCTCATCCGTCATTTGATACATAGATGGAAGATTTTCAATGTACCGTCCCTTCAACTTACTCCTTGTTTAGTTATGATACACCATCAGTTGGAGATGCCGCTCAAGCAAATCTGCTGCCACAACACATTTTGGGGGACTGCTTATGAGCTCTAACCTCTTTTTGCTTTTTATCAATAAGATTATTCATCTTCATCAATGCACTGGCATTCAAGTCCGTTCTGAGGACGCGTATATGTCTTGTGTGGCGTTTAAACTGTTCAATCAGTTATATGGTTGTATATTCTCTGATGGTAAAGTGTGTGTGTGTGTGTGTGTCCTGGTGAATACTATGCCATCTAGTTCAAATTAGATCAATATGTAGAGTTAATCTTCAGCTAAAAAGGGACCAATGTCCTCAACTGCAAACATGTGATTACAAAACAGCGGACTTTAAGTGAGATTCAGGGATGAGGAACTACTCTTCACTTATTTGAATTTTAGGGACATTTTATGTCAAGCCTTTGTCTCTGTTAATAGTTGTGTTTATAAGCTCCTTACGGAGGCTGTTTGATTAATTTTATTCTGCATAAGAAATAATAATAATTTAGACTGCAGGACATTAGCGTGTAATGTCTATTTGTTGGTATTCCTACTCTACTCAAGAAAAGGGTATTCTTTGTTGCATTGGGAAACCGGATGTTTTTAGATAATTAAAACAAACAGAAAAGGAAACACATTACCGACCTCATGTACTGTTCTGCTGTGGGGCCCTAAAGGATTTACTCCACTGTGTCATCATTACACCTCCTTTCCATGAAGTCCCCATTAAACACACCTCTGACTAACATAGGGCTGCTTCTTCTCATGTAGCTTATTGCAAGAAATTACAAGACTTGGAGTATTTACAGTAACCAAAATAGATCAACTCCCACAAAATGATCTGAACAAACTGCAAATGCACCTAAACATGATGTTCTGCATTATATCAACCGATCTTCTCCAAGACTAAGACCCGCTTTACTTTACAGATAAACCTTGGTTCTGTATTGTTTCTACCGCCTCTTATGCTTCATTTTGCTTCAATGATTCTATTAATAATAATATTGCCTTGAACTAAACCTTAGCAAACAGAAACCCATGAAATACAGATTTGTTATGCAGAAAGTGCCATTGTTGACCCACACCTCATTGTTACTGCATGTCAATAGAAAAGTGAGTCCAAATGGATGAGCTGTAGAAGTTGATGGTGTCAAGAATAACCTGTCACTTGTGGTGGAAATTAGATCTATCTTTCCCAAAAAAATGAATCTTAGAGACTTTGGTAATCCACTGACTTTTCCTATAGTCCCATGTGATTAACATTTTTAGTTTTCAGTGATGTCTCGAAAGATGTGGGATTGATTTCCATGATTCTCAGAGGATGAAGGCTAAGGACTTTGTCGATCATCTGATCATCTGACAACGTTGCCTGGGGGTCGTGAACAGTTCCCATGGACTATAGCAGACCTGGGTGGTGGTTCCCATTTAAAAAAAAGGGGGGACCGGAGAGTTTGTTCGAACTATCGTGGTACTCGGCCTCCCGGGGAAAGCTTATGCCAGGGTGCTAAAAACTGTTGCTCGTACCTCAGATTCAAGACGAGAGGTGCGGATTTAGTTCCGGCCGTATAACTGTGGACCAGATCTTTACCCTCAAGACGACTGGCGGGGTCCTGGGAGTTTGCCCAAGCATTCTACATGTGCTTTGTAAACTTGGAGAAGGCTTTCGGCCTGGTCCCTCTGGGTTTCTTGTGAGGGATGCTGGGGGAGTATGGGGGGCCAGACGCGTTGCTACGGGCTATCCGGTCTCTGTACCCCTGCAGGAGGAGCTGTGTTCGAATTCTCGGCAGTAAGTCAGACACGTTTCCGTTGGGTTCTGGCCTCCACCAGGGCTACCCCTTAGAGATAGGGTAAGGAGCTCGGACATCAGAAGGGAGAGTGGAGTCGAGCCGCTACTCCTTTGCGTCTAAATGAATCAGCTGAGGAGCTTCGGGCATCTAATTCGGATTCATCCTGGACGCCTCCCTTTAGAGGTCTTCCAGGACACGCTGGACTGATTATATCTCTCAGCTGGCCTTGAGATCCCCCGAGTGAGATGAAAAGTGTTGCGAGTATATATATATATATATATATATATATATGTATATATGTATATATATAGTATTTCAATCTACAGTATTTGTGTGGAAATCCGCTTACTTTGTTCAAAATTGCTCTGCAAATATAGATTTTGTTCAAACGGGTCTTTAAACTCCAACTAGACCGTTTTACTGAACACAAACTCCCAATTGTACTTTTAATGGACTCTTCAGTTAAAAATATAAAGAAATATTTCCATTACATGTCCTTTTTTAACAAAAGCATATGGATGTTCTGAGAACTAATCGTTAATGTTTTCTTGTAACTCACGCATCTTATTGGTTCACTGTGTGTCGGCTTCATACAGCGGGACCACAACAATACTTCACACAGGAGATGGCGAGCCGACAGGCGTGGGCTGTGCGGTGTCCAAGGTTCACGGCTCAATCAATATCCCACAATCAGACCTCAAAGCCCGGATGTCCTTAGAAAAGAGAAGAACAGCTGCTTCATTGTTTACCATCAAAAGAATCCATATTTCTTGATTCACATAGTTGGTGTGTGTGTTGGTGGGTTGAAGCTGGATCTGTTGAAAGCCTGATGTGTTTCCATCCATTTTTCTTTTACTCTTTTACCTTCAAACACTGTTGGGTTTATGGTGGTGTGTGTGCAATTATGTCGTTTGGGACAGAATTCCCTTGAAAAACAAATTTATTTTTATAGAATTTGCAATAAAGGTCAAACAAAAACTCAACAAAAACTCAGTGAATTATGAGTTGGCAGTAATAAAGACTGCTGATTGACAAGATTAACTGGTGACAACATATAAATACACTCCACTCAGTTGTATTCATCAGAAGGATGAAAAATATTTTCTAGATTCTTCTCTGCTATATCCCGCTTATTGGGAGAGATGGAAAATAGGTACACATTCAGTCATTTAATCAAAGCAGCTTACATTGTAAAAACACTTTGGAAGTGAGGGAAATTAGTGAATAATAACCAATAATAAATAATTCTATTTTTAAAAGAAGTGTAATCATTACAGAAAGAAACTGTTAAAATCAAGGCCACCAAATGTCCTCTGAAGTCACAATTTCTAAATATAAAAGAACAATATGAGTTAATGATAAAAATGTACCGTACAGTGCAAGTCGAGATGTTATGCATATGTTATGTTATGTACATAATTATATAAAGACAACTGTGAGTAACATAATGCATTGTAATGTGTATACCTTCATATAACTACCATTGTAATGAACATCAACTGGATTTTTTCATGAAATCTTCCAAACTCTCAGCTGGTTACAGACGTTGTGGTCGTGATTTACAATCTCAAGCTTTCTGAAGATTTTAAGGGGGGACTTTTTTTACAAAACATCACTGTTTGGATTAGCATCATAGACTGCACATTTGAAATGGATAAGGTGTCACGGTGTCGCCGTTGTGTTTTACATGTATGCTTTTTTTTGTTTTAACCAGAAGTGACATAAAAGGGTGAAGCTAAGTACAACTAAATGCAAAAAAAGACATTTTCAATTACCAAAAAGTTATATTTTACTTTAACAAAAACAAACACACTAGGACAAAGATGAAGTTCTTGGACATACACGGGAACAACAATGAACATCATGCTGCATTGAACAATAAAGTGGTTGAGACCTCGCTGAAAGGTGCCTTGTGGGTGTTTTTGACTCCCTGCAGTGAGACCAGGCTTTACTATTTCAACCACCGCCATTAAGTGTTTTCAAATTCAGGAATGACATCTTTATATCATGATTGTCATTGTTTGTGGCAGAGTCTGACCTGAATCAAGGATTCACTTTAAACTCATTGTATCTGATAACAGCCGACTTGACATATTACAGCTTTCTCAGAGCTGCATAAAGTTACTGCAAAGGAAATCATCGACTCAACGATTCAGAATTCAACCTGCAGCAATCTAAAAAATAAATAAATCAGAAAGCAAGGAAGAAACAACACTAATGTTGTATTGAGACAAACCACTGCAAATAAATGGAACAATGAAGGGTAATAGCGACACACATAATGTAATGTGCTGCAAATACAGAAAACACAAGCAAATACATAGTATAATGCTTTTAGCTGGACAGTAAATATCAAGTCAAGTTCATTTTAACCGCCCAATCACAAATTACAAGTTTGGCTCATAGGACTCTCTGTCCTCTGACCCTCAAGGTGAACAAACAGCACAACAACTCTTCAACAGTGAATACATGCAAGACATCCAGGAAGGACAGGTAGGACATAGATGTTTTGTGTCTCTACAGCTCAGACAAGCCTTCCGGGTTTAGTTCAATGACTTTAGGACATTTCCACGTTATTCGGTCAAAAAAATAGGGTTGGTAATGACAGATAACCCCAAACTGTTGATCTTCTGTAAGGGTTACAGGTACTGGAACCCAAAAGCACGACTCGTAAACAGGAATGCAGGAGGAGGATCTTTACTTGGTAATTTAGGCAGGGTCAACACCGGGTAGTCCATCAAGCAGGGCAACAGATCCAAAAAGTGTCTCATTCCATACTCGTTAGTGGCTCATTCGATACTCGTTAGTGGCTCATTCCATACTTGTTAGTGGCTCATTCCATATTTGTTAGTGGCTCATTCCATACTCGTTAGTGGCTCATTCCACACTCGTTAATGGCTCATTCCACACTCGTTAGTGGCTCATTCCACACTCGTTAGTGGCTCATTCCACACTCGTTAGTGGCTCATTCCATACTCATTAGTGGCTCATTCCATACTCATTAGTGGCTCATTCCATACTCATTAGTGGCTCATTCCATACTCATTAGTGGCTCATTCCATACTCGTTAGTGGCTAATTCCATAGGGTTGGGGTTAGGGTTGGGGCTAGGGTTGGGGTTAGGGTTAGGGTTGGGGTTAGGATTAGGGTTGGGGTTAGGGTTAGGGTTAGGGTTAGAGTTGGGGTTAGGGTTAGGGTTGGGTTTAGGGTTAGGGTTGGGGTTAGGGTTTGGGCTGGGGTTAGGGTTAGGTTTAGGGCTGGGGTTGGGTTTTTTGTTAGGGTTGGGCTTAGGGTTGGGGTTGGGGTTGGGGTTAGGGTTAGGGTTGGGGTTACTGGACGCCCCGGACGGCCGGGTTAGGGTTTGGATAAAAGCGTGTGACATGTAATGTAATGTAACAGTAAAGTAACAACACAAGTGATCCAATCTATAGTTGTTAGGCTTCATCACTTAAAAAAGTTTAAGCTAACACATTTTCGCTGATTCTGAATTTCCTATTGGTTGTTGATGTCGATCAATATCGCTCATTTTGAAAATGACGTCAGAGGGTAATACGGATCTGTATCAGACCGGTGAGGAGGGCGATACTGGCTGGCATGACGAAACATTAGACATTCAGAACGCTTGTATTGTTATATAATAATTCATCTTTGTTCATGAAGAAAATGTAAGCTAGCTTTCTAATCCTGCCCAGAGGAAAAGCTAATCGAGGACAGCATCATCGATGTATTGCTGCTTATGCGTCAACTCTGTCAGAATCTTTTTTTGTCAATGGGTGCCCTTTTTTGGGGTTTGAGCACCTGCCCTGCAAAATGTCTGTGCACGTGCCTGGTAGTAGGCATATTCCACGATCCAGACCGCCACGGTCCATCAGCCAGATGGAGGTAGAGAGGAGGAGTGGGCGGAGTCTCAACAGGGCCATGGCATAGTTGGTTGTACCACATTATCACTTTCCAGTGCTTATGCTATATTTATATATATATATATATATATATATATATATATATATATATATACATATAAGGTAGTTAGAAATTGAGCTGGCTGGCATGTGGGAAGTCTTAATTGTTCATAGGTCCGAGTAGATGGCTTTAGAAAGAATGTCTCCGCAGATAAAACCGACCCTTCAATATGCAATGATATTCTAAATCTAATATAACACTTTATTTTCCAACATCTTTGACACATGGTTGTCATATTTGTTTCTCTGAAATATCTTTTTTGCGTCGGACTGTTTTCAAGGTAACAGATGTATTTCTTAATCTGACTTTGTAGCACTTATTTGCAATTTTTTTTTCTGATGATACCCATGTGTCATCAAAGTAGTGATAATCTTCATCAATCTCTATTCATCTTAATATGCTTGTAATTTTCTAAATTGCAATAGGATGGCCGTGTAATCGCTTTCAGTCTTTCATCTGACCCACAACCCAATTAAACTCCAGAAACATGTCATGGACATTTTTCATTATGGACAAAATAACCCAGATTTATTTATCTCTCAGAATGTCAGTTCTTTGTGTGTTTTTCAATTACGGTCTCATTGGACAGAAGGTCCCGGCAGATGGACGTAGAACGATGGTCCATTAGAGTGGGCTATGGTGAATCACGCACCACGTCAAATAAAATGTTTTTCCTTAAATTGAATGCATTTTTCCTTTTATTAAAGCTTGCTTAAGTGACTTGCCCTTGACTGGACCATTCTACAGCGCTGCGGGTTTGAAGAATGTGTGATTAACACATGCCTCTAAAACTACCAACAGTACAGGTATTCTATCCTTCGTGGACCAATTGATTTCCACATGAACGTGAAAAAAGTTAAACCTAGCTTTCGCGTCCCACAGCTTGTGTTTGTCTTCGCTGTTTTGTCTGCTTCTAAATAAGTGAAATTAATTCATTAAAATGCTAAACAGGTAGGTGTCAAATGTGCTCTTGTTAATAACAGGCAAGAGAGGCACCCTTGAGTCCTCTTGACTGCTCATTTTTAAAAATATCTCTCTCTACCTTTGTCAATGTTTTGAACACAAATCAGAGAAACAAGAGACACAACGACACAGATAAAAGTGAGATCAGTTTAAACTGATGTTCATTAAGGTTTTAGGCAAGGTGTAAAATATTTAACCAAGGCAAACCATAGTGCCTTACATAAGGTAAACACCAGGCGATGTGAAAGTCCCTCATGGCTTGAATTTAGTGTAGAACTAAATAAAGTATTGATATTAGAATAACAAATAACACATTATAGTATTCCACAGCTACAGTTCAATCCTACCATTTTGAATCCTCATGTTTCTATTTTTTGGAACAAGAGGTTACACACATTTAAAAGAAAGGGTGGAGGAGCTCGGCCCGGTGGGGCCACGTACCGTTAGCAAAGCAAACGCTAAGTTACTAACTAGCGTTAGCTACCTAGCAAAGGTTAGCAAGATGATTCTGTGATTAACGGCTGTCTTTCAGTACAATGAACTAAGCTAAGCAGCCAGGTATATGGTGAGTGCAGATTACGATACCTGCTTATTAGTGCTAAATATTAACAAATAATAGTGGAATTTCGTACAGACTTTTTTTTGTTAATGTTAGTACAATTAACCACGCTGCAAGCCAAATTTCCTTCCGATATTTGCATGAAAAAAGCACCACAAACACACAATATGCTTGAATTAGCTGAAGTGACAGCAACACTCAAAGCAGCCATGCCCTTAAGTGGTATGACTTTAAGCCGTTACCTATTTTAGCGGGTGAGTTAAATATCAATACACACCCTGTACAATTGTCATGAACGGCACAATTAGCTATAGAGGCCCAATAAGCTATAGAGCCCCAATAAAACCCTTATTGTTCATGCCAGGCGGATCAGAAATGTGAGTGAGTTTATTTATTTATTTCGATCAGCAAAATATATAACTGCCAGTAATTTCAAAAAAGAAGAAAGAAGCATGTGGCTGACTGAAAGGGTTAAGGCTGAAGCTATCTAGCTTATATGTGCCCTAACCTATGATTACTTAAAAAAAATGTTCTAAAGAACCTTATATATATATATATATATATATATATGTATATAACAAAAGCAAAACAAACAAAAACAAAACAAACACATCAGAAATTCAAGCATATGTCCTCATAAACCATTACTTCTTATGCTTTATCAATACCGTCTATACTTCTCCAGTCATGTTTTTAAACTTTTTTTTAAATTGTACCAGTTTGTACTTTCCTTTGATGTCAGGAGTTAAATTATTTCACTGCTATATTCTGGTCCTAAACTGTTTAGTGCTTTGTAATCCAAGATTAATGTTTTTAAATAAATAAGTTAACATGCATGAAGCTGCAAAAATCTCCGGATGTGTTCTCCCCTGGTCTCAGTGAGGACTCTTTCAGCACCGCTATGAATCAGACGCATCCGTCGTCTGCATAATTATGAAAACATAATTAGTCGTTTGTCATTATCTGCGTCAGCAGGAGCACGTGTTATAGATGTTAAACAGAAGAGGCCTGCGAATGGAGCTCTGGGGAACACCACTTCATGTCTGTGAGCTCAGAATAACTGGAAATCATTCCACTGAGTGTCGTCGCTTCATATCTTCTGTTGTTTCAGAAAATAACACAATGCATCTTCTTATAGACGAGCACATATACGGTGCAGCACAAATATGCACATAGAGTCCAGTGTACAGAGTCCAGCTGTCTCTGCCATTGCTGTAAGAGAATACCTCCGGCCGGTGCTCTAACCCACTCCATCAATCTCTCTGTGTTTGACAGAAACTATGCCCACCTGTTCTCCCACACTCCACACACAGAGACTCAGAGGCTTACTGCGCTACTCCAGGCTTCAGGTTTGGGTTGATGGAGGCCGAATGTGTTCAGTGTATTGTGTTCACTCACATGGTAAATAACTGTCATGTCTTCAGTAACTAAATCATTGTTTGGCTCGTTTCAGTTTTTTGTGTGTGACTTTTTTAAGATGCTGTGCTTCTTTAAACTGACGACTTACAGTCGTAAAGTACTGCTACTTTACATCGGTTGTTTCAATTGGGAGGTTTTAAGATTGTTTGTTTTTGTACTCCTTCACTACATTATTTGGGGTGAATATTGTACTTTTTCAATCTTTACATTCAATCAGTATTTTTCATTTAAAATGGGATTGGCATTGTTGTTAGTTGCAAATCTTTTTTTACTAAATATAAAGTATTTAAGGGCAGTAAAAAAAAAAGCCTGAAACTGGTAAGAACCTGCACCTTGTGTTCTCTAACTTTGATAAAGCATTTTACGTAATACATGTGTTTTAAATGTCAATAATTAAGTTGCATTCACTGCTATAACACTTGTTTACATATAGTTAAAACATTTTAATGGAGTTAGAATAATTGATTATGTGTCATAATTACATCAAATTTTATTAAATGGGAATATTGTGTGTGCTTAACTGATGTTGGCCACTAGGGGCAGCAGAAACATCAGAAACAAGCTGCACACACAACGTGAATGCCGTGTGGAGGCAATCCCTTCATAGGTTTGTTCTGAGCTCCTTGGAGCCACATAAGGCTTCCCCATTATTGTGAACTTTAACTTTTTAAATGAATTATTTGTTTAAAGTTATTAGTGCCCATAGGTCTGACAGGATAAGTGAGTAAAGATAACAGGAATGGATGGATTAGACTCCAGCTGATTTATGGTGGACAAGCTGAATCTATTATTATTCAATAGCATTTAACTGTATTAATTAATTTCAGTAATGCACCACAAAAGGCAAAAAGCTTAAATGCAATACAACAGAGACTAGTGCACCGTAAAAATCCTTAAAACGCATTTCCACAGCTGTAATTTCTTTAAAGATTATAGGTTTTTAATTCCTAGCTCAAACATTCTTCACAGGTAGTAGGATTTGAACCATCAATCCCTTGATCTCCAACCTTTGGGATACTGCTGCTCCCATCTAAGGTAAAAATACTTCCGACAAAGCAAGACCAAATCCTTTTAAACTTCTTATTTTACAAAAACTTTTTTCTTTTATTCTTCTTGTTGCCAGAGATCACCTGTCCAAACTGATTTCTGGTTGTCTTCACACCTCACCAATCACTTTTCCACACACACACACACACACACACACACACACACACACACACACACACACACACACACACACACACACACACACACACACACACACACACACACACACACACACACCCCTGAGGCCCCATGGTGGTGCTTGCTAATGCTTGTGGGACTCAGGCAGGAAATGGTGTGGTGATGGGGAGGGTTATGGAGGAAGGGGGTTCAAGGTGGCTCTCCTCTCAGGTTACCTGTCCAGGTAAGTCTGTGTTTGTTTAGTGTTACCTCCCAGTAGTCCGGAGGTGCTGAGACACGGAAAGCTTTCTGTTCAAGTGTGTGCGGGGTTTTATTGTGCGAGGCACTGTTGACGTTTGAAGGAGGTGATACTTAATCCGACTATTGTGGGAGACTCTGCAGATCGTCCTCACTCTTTCTCTTTAATGCCGCCGTGCAGCGCCGGATCTCTGCTGCTCGCGCAGGCCTTGTGGCTATTCTAACCATGGACGGCGAAATAAAAAGTACAAGGATTCATGATGCACACGTGGTTACTCCGCGAATAGTGGTTCCGAAATGTCACATTCCTGAAGGCATGAAGGAATATGGGTTCAGATAGTTTGGTTTTCTTACAATTCTGTATCTCAATCCGCAAAGTAAATGGGAACTCACTTGTAATTGGATTTTGTTAACAACAACATTGTATTGTTGTGTGATTTGTTCAAGGATATCACAAAATACTAGTTCTAGATTGTTATATTGTGTACAATTTGTTTGTGAAATGGGAAAGTTCCCCAGAAATAAAAGCCTACAATTGTATTTATCTAACAGGCAGCATTTACATTTTTTTTTATTACTTGAACTTTGTTATTCTTGATGTCACAGAGGTTTGGGAAATACAAATACATCTTGAGTTCAGCAAGAATAAATATGATGCATCCTTCATTTTATTTTAAAAGCTAAAGGAAAATCGATTTTGAATTGATTAATGAACCCAATAATCTTTATAGAACTGAGATACCCAAGGATTCACACCCCTAATCCGAGGCACGATTACACTGAGGTAGATCTCAGAGGACACCACAGTGCTTCTGCCTTTTATCGGGCTAGTCATATATTCCATAAACAAAGTAAAAAAACGGTGAAATTAAACTAATGTGTTGCAGCCGTAATACTTATTTGCCAATTGTGACTCCGTCCAAGCTGTTACAGTTTCCACTTCTCCTCCAGTTGAAATCGATGGAAATCAAGCACGTGGAAGGTAAACACATCTCAATAAAAGTCAGTCTACTCTATTCAGCACCGGGATTTGTTTCACCCCCCAGCTGACAGTCCTGGCAGCCCGGATAACAAGAAGCACAGCTGTGTTTCCACTCGACTCCGGCCCCTCCACCGAAACGGTTTAAACGCATTCGGTCGGTTCGGCGTGGGCTCATGACGAGCCGATCATCCGTTTCAAATGATTTGTTTCACTGCAGCCCTCTCACTGTGCTTGTTGATGCAAGGTGTTTGTTTTGCCATCTGACATCCTGAGGCTAAAAAGGACAAACTGAATGTCACTGACATTTGGTCAGTGCTGCCCCATTACGGCATTCCAACATGCGCTCAATCAAAACATATGGATGCTGGTGTTGGACTGATGTATTGGATGTTTGAAGGCTGATATTTATTTGGTATTCAAGCTGCTGATGGATGAAGTTTTAGACAAGTGTTTTACCCATAATTTCCCCCTGGCTGTAATTTGTTGGAAAAATCTTAAACTGTCATTGCATCTAATTTAAATTATGTGTAGATTATTAAAACAGGCTGTAAAATATTAATTCCACACACCTGACAAACCAAACCACCCTAGTATTTATCAATAAATAAATATAAAGTACAATTTAATTAATGGTGACTGGATAGATCTCTTTAAAAAAAAAAAAAATCAATTAAAAATAATAAGAAAAAAAATACCGTATGGTGTGATACACATTTTTTACTATGTAAACAGGAATTGTTTCTACAGTATCAGATTTTGAAGAAGAACAAAAAAAGGTTATTGTAAACATCTGTTGGGTTTAATGAGCAATGTGCAGGCTCACAGCGCGCTGTAGCTGCTACTGGAGATTATCCTCATGCGTGAGAAGTGAAGGATGATCAACGTGATTTAGAAGAGCAGTCCATACTTTTTACCCTACAATAAATCTGCCTACATGTTTTATTCAGAACAATTTTTTATCGTCTGGATCCAATGAAATCAGCCATTCACCAGAAAAAGACTGATAAGAATAATCGGCCTCTTGTCATTGGACACTTTGCCATTTGGGGATTCCACTAATCCCTTCAGTAAGTGAACGTACCACTCAAGTGGCCGCACTACAGGATAAATGCTGACGCGACCTCGCAGGTTCCCAAAAATGCTTCAAGTAGTATCACTCAATATTTGTATAATAACTATGTATCAAATAAAATGAAAAAGAATATTATGACCCAAATCTGAAGCTCCTCTTTTTCCGGAGCTTTACAGTGAGCTCATTGTCCCGCCCACTACTTTATTGTTTTGCTTCTCTCTCACAGCTCTCATAGCGTTGTTTTTCACTGCAGCAGGCAGCTGTTTTCACCCAAAAAGCTTGAACAACTGTTCAGTACCTTCTTAACGGCAGAGAGACACACCGAAAAAGAGTCTGGGCTCAAAGTGAGAGAATATGGGACATTGATTTATTTAACTCAAAAGAATAATAACGTCAATTTAACGGATCGTTGAGTTAATATCGTTGTGCTTCACCATATCCAACTATAAAGTAAGATATCTCGAGAAATGTCCATCCAAACTTCACATCTGCCCAGGACCCAAAGGACATGTTCGGTACTGATGCACTTTGAATAAATGACCCTTAACCTTCTGTGCAGCAGCGGGGTCTGGGGAGGGGGGTTTCAGGCCTCAGCACACGGTCCTTCCCGAGCCTCTTCAGGCTGCAGTGTAAGATACACTGACTGCAGTTTCCTTTCGCTGCTGGTTGCTGGCTCTACCACAACCGGCCAAGAGATGGACCCGCCCCCGAACAAGGGCATATTCCCATCGGCCACGTCCCCCCACGACTCTGCGGGCAGCAAACCAACTGGCCCGTTTCCTCCAGGGATGCCCTCAGAAAAGCCAGACCATGAACTAGCAGTGCAGTAGCCAACTTGAAAGCGGATGATTCTTTTTTTTTTCAATGCTACCAAGTGGCGACAACAACAGTTATTGCCATCTATAGAGCTACTGCTATATGGCTGAGAGCTATTACTTTGACACTGTTAGTTGCAACTTTAAGAAGATGAGGACACATACTCATTGCATGTGTTGTAACTCTGTAATGATTCCTTCTGGTCACATGACATATCTTGCTTCTGTCCATCCTGGAGAGGGATCCTCCTCTGTTGCTCTCCTGAAGGTTTCTTCCCTTTTTTCTATTTTTGGGAGTTTTTCCTGATCCGATGTGAGGTCCTGGGACAGGGATGTCGTGTGTGTCCAGATTGTAAAGCCCTCTGAGGAAAATGGGTAATTTGTGATATTGGGCTATATAAACTGAATTGAATTGAATTCAATAGTTTGAGTTTTATTGTTGTGCTTGTCAGAATTTTAATGGCGTAAATGGCCTTTATCTTTGTTCTCGGCTTCTCTCTCAATGCGTCACGGCCTCTTTTCACAATGATTGCATCAAAATGTCCATCACTCTATCCCTCCTTCCCTTGTGTCTTTCTTCCCGTCACGAGAACTGTAGCAACGCCTGAGGTGGTCATTTTGGGAATGTTGCAGAACAGAGCAGGAGGATTCCCTCGGCATTGTTAGAGGGCTGTTCTGCTCCGTCTCTCCTGTAAACATTCGTCAAAGGAGGAGAAACCCGATAGCTTCACTTAGCTCTGATCTGCTCTAACGACAGGGATCATAGGCCAAGGGATGGAGGGATGGTCGGCAAGTGTGATGGAGATACAGGGTTAGACCGGAAAGCAGAAATGATGATTTATTTTACCTTGACGAGCTGTTGAACATGTCGAATATAAAATGAGCCATGGGAAAATAACATACTCACTGAAAGGAAAATATGCACAGTTTGAAGAGATGTGGACTTCCTTCTTGGACTCTGTAAAGGGCTCTCATTTTTTTAGGGCTCTAAAGTGACATTAGTCATTACCCCTGTACAATCTCTGTGCAACCCACTGTCTAAATACCCTGTGCAAATGTACCAAGTAGTGTGCCATCCAGTATTAAGTGTCATTTTATATAATTTATTTTATTTTGTACCATTATTTAAATTTTAATTTTATTATTGTCTGGTAGCATGTTTCCTATGTTTAATGTATTTGTAACTTGTTCTTTCTTGAAGGAAAAAAAAGAGAAAAAATCCAATAAACACATTTTGAAAAAAAAAAGTAAAATGAATTTCAGGCAGTTACCAGACAAGTGTTAACTGCCTTCTGTGTATTGTACACGTTGTCACACATAAAGCTCATCCTTACTTTTTATTTATTGGTATTATCAGCCAGGGATGATTAATGGCTTCCAGAAGAATGTCGTGATGAAATGTTTCTTTTTCGGTGTCCACTTTCCTTCCTTAGAAGCGACTACCGGACAAGCCCGAACCCGCCGCATCGAGCCACGTGGTTTCTGGAGCAGAAGTCGTAGCGGTGGAAGTTGAGCCGCTGCCTACTGCTGGAAACGAGGTTGACGAGAGTGACGAGTGTGAGTTGTGAAGTAAATGTGGCGTGAAACCAAAGCAACTCTGTGAGAAGCTTACAAATGAAGAGCTGCCATGTGGTGGACTATTCTTTACGTGTCCGTCACTATAAATTAATGTTGCGTTTAGTAATTTGATTGATTGTTAATAGAAATATATTGTTCGATGCAGCTTTAGGGCCTTTACTCATTATGAGTGTAATGAATAAACAGCAAGAAAAATTATAAATGCTGCTGTGCAAATATGCAATGTGAATTTAAAACAGTTTTTTTTAAAGGTTGAAATAGATTTGGTCATGGTCCCATTTAGAATAAAATAAACCATAAAGCAGGGTATGTTTCCAAAATGCAGAGAATGCCTGGTTAATTCTTAGACCTCAGTAGTGAAACACACACATACACACACACACGCACATACACAGAGTTATTTGTATAGGCAACAATTGAGTTAAAAGCTTTAAAAATATGCAAACTAAAATCTAGACTCAGTCTTTCCTCTACTGCTGGGAGGAGGAATGGAAAGTGAGGAGAGGCGGCGTGTTGTCTGTTGTGTGATTACGAGCACGCTTTTCCTGCAGGAAGACCTTCACTCTGCTGGTCTGCTGTTCTGCCTCACCACCCGATAGTTTGGCGTTCCTCCTCTGAGGTCCGGCCGTGTTGTCCATGTCGGCCCCGGGCTTCGTCACGATGGGGGTCCGAGTGCCTTTCTGCTGTTTCTCCCCTCGCAATACAACAAATCTCGGTATAACGGTGTCTTTCCTGTGATTGTGGGATGCGCCCGAGGGGAGTTTGGGGTGGTTCTTGTTTGCTTTCCAGCAAAAGAAAAACGCCACACTCCAATAGAATAATCACGCTCAAAATAACATGTAAAATATGACCGTCCTGCCTACACTTTGTGACATGCTTTAGGGCGTTGCTACCACAGTGTTGTCTGGTCTGGGAGTCATCCCCAGTTTGTTTTCACTTCATGAAGGTGAAGCAGCTCGTTTTACTGCTGGTTGCGAGAACTAAGATACGACGGCTGAAAACAAAGAAGTCAACGGCCAAAACGTTCAACTCAAGGCTTTAAATCTGCCGTCCGCAAACCGGCGGTGACGCCACTATGACTATGTCCACTTCTTATACACGGTAAGTTACAGGTAGTTGTTATTATGGAGCCTCCCTGTTGTTGTACACTGCAGTGTGTCTGCGTTGTAGCATTGACAAGGGGGACAGTAATACAACCCTGCTTAAAACAAGCAGTGTACAGACAAGATGTGGTGGTTGGACGTTGATATTTGTCGTCCTGTTTAGAGGATTGGAGCCCACACTGCACAGAGAGATGATGCAAGAATGCAAAAGATGAATAAATAATAAAATAAGGAGGTGTACTTAAAGCCATGCTTTTGATCACTAGACCGATGGAATAAACCCTTTTCAGAGCAAACCATGTTGTATGCAACACCCGGAGAAGCACAGGTGTAATTGATCACATTAAACCGCCTGCTTGTCATTCAGGTGACCTGCTCCCAAGGTCATGGGATTGTAATTGCTCTCACACTGTCGCGGCTCACTCGGACACTTGACTCCAGTGAGTCATCACTACCAAAAGGAGTTTCACCTGTGCTTGTACTGCCCATTTCAACACTGACAAAATAATTCAAGACTTTATAGAAAGCTAATATGAGGCTTCAACAGTCAATCTGATTCCAATTTATTTTAATTTGAGATGAATAGAAACTGAGGACTAAAGAAATAAGTTATTTTGTTTAAAATGCAGTCAAACAAAGGGTCATCAATTACAGCCATATGTTCGGTTTCTCAGAAACTGAAGGCGTGTGTTTGAATTTGTTTCAGCTAAGAGCGAGACAGCTGTGGATTAAGACCCAATTCTGACTTGAGTGATGATGGACAAGAGAAGGGTGGAGAGGTGCTGTTTCTCTCTATTTGGTGTCAATACTCTTCTGGTATATTTTATGGTCTTTCTTTTCTCTTTTAGCTCTCTGGGAAGATTTACAAAAATTTGAATTCTTTCTTCTCACAAAGGCGTGAGAGTTGATTCAGCTTTTCCAACAGAAAAGGACGGTATGTAGCCGTCTTATTGTGTGAAATGCAACTGAGGTGAAGGAACAGAGCTGCCCTTTCAATCAAAGCCCAGAGAGGGGACAATGCAATGATTCATCAGTGTATTGTAGTTATACCTTAAAATGTATTTTTGTTGTGTGCTTTGTTTAGGTTGTTTCTTCTTTTGTCGAGTCAGCACATAAGACATTTATATGAATCATGCTAATACATGTGATGCATGATGTTTTCTTCTTCAATTAATTTGTACACCAATATCAAATTGTTTCAGTTCAATTCAATTCAGTTTATTAGATGACATAATAGATGTGGCACTAATCTGGGAAAGACATACACACACATTTCCAGTACAGGAGTAGAAAAATACTACAACTATGAGCAGATTTTTTAAAAAGAGGATCAGAATCCTTATCAGCTGTTCTAGCTCCAAGCCAAGGGTGTTTTTAAAGGCATCTAATTCCAGCTTTAACACCTTCTGCCTACTTCTAAACAAGCTGAGTGGTTGCAGCCATGGACAATAAGCAGTGTTTCCAATCACTCGTCAAGCAAATTCTTAACAAAGCTTTAAACTATTGCAAAAACAAAATGCAAAGTAGGCATGCTTCCATCAACAGGTTTGTGCAATTGAGAACGTGTATTGAACTTAGCTGTTTCCATAGAGGTGTGAATGGAAACATGGCTAAGAGCAAAAGATTGTCAAGTATTTTTAATTGTTTTACTTTGGTTTATTTGATACGGGACAGTGCACATTAATTCAAATAAATAAAATAAAGTTCAGTTTATTTTGTATAGCCCATTAACACAAATTAAAAATGTTCCTCAGAGGGCTTTACAGTCTGTACACATAGACATCCCTGACCTTTGACCTCACATCAGATCAGATCAGGAACAACACTCAAGAAATAGAAAAAAAACTTTCACGGGGGAAAAAAAGGGAAGAAACCTTCAGGAGAGCAACAGAGGAGGATCCCTCTCCAGGATGGACAGAACAATAGATGTCATGCAACCAGAAGGAATCATTACAGAGTTACAACACATTCAATGAGTACGACAGAGTGTATGAATAGTTGGTAGTATAGGCATGGACCACGATCCAGACCTCCATGATCCATCAGGCAGACGGATTGTGGAGGTTAGTCGGTCTTTATTAATTATAAATTATTATAAAGCAATCCATAGACTAAGAGGTCTGTGAGTCCTCCTGCTCTACCTGCTGCTCTACCTGCCACCATGTTGCTCAAGGGAAGGATGTATTTACTGCTGCAAAAATATTCTAATATTTCTATTTCAAAGCCACACAATAATGTAAAGTCTGTTTGTTAACAAGCAGTGTTAATGTCAGTGACATCACCACACGGCATTTGGTCAAGGAAAATAATTAAGAAGGACCACAAGGGTGAAAACTGAGGGAAAAAGAAAAAGTAGATGACATCAAACACTGATAGAAAAAAAACATCTGCCATTTACAGGTCCTGTGGATGGTGTGGAACCACTTGATGGCTTTTATGCACAAGGCCAAAAGCTGTCAAAATGTATTGTGAATCTTGAACTTGAGGATCTTCTACAACAACCATCAAAATGAAAAAAATGTGAAGGACAACCATTTAATGGAATTTTGGGCAGACACTTATTTACAGAATATTTTCTTTGGTCTGAAAGTAAAACTCTGGGCAGCTGCTCACAAGCAAACTCTGACAACACTGAAGTTATTGTACTCGTCCCTGAACACATAGATCAATTATCTGGTGATGTGGTTTCTGTAGATGGCATTGCCCTGGCATCCAACTTCCACTCTAAAGAATCTCGGCGTTATCTTGGATCGGGACTTGGCCTTTAACTCCCAAGTGAAGCAAATCTCAAGGACTGCATTTTTCCATCCACATAATATTTTAAAAATCAATCTAAAGAAAACTTGTCTCAAAAAGATGCAGAAAAACGCGTTTGTTAGTTCTAGACTGGATTACTGCAACTCCTTATTATCAGGCTGCTCTAATAAGTCTCTTAGGTCCCTCCAGTTGATCCAGAATGCTGCAGCTCGTGTTCTCACTAAAACTAAGAAAAGAGATCACATTACTCCTGCACTAGCTGCTCTCCACTGGCTCCCTGTAAAATCAAGAATCATGTTTACCATCTTGCCCAAATACCATGCAAAGCTTACAGTGTCTGTAATGGCTGTTTGTAAATTCACATTTCCACAAAAGTAGACCAGTAAGCTTGCTTACTTTTGTTTGTTTTCAGCCTTGAGAACCACCTGTTTCGTAACAGCAGTTTTTTTCATGTTCTTTATTTTTGATGAATTTAAATTTAAATTGTTGTATCATCTGCGCTCACTAAATGCGGGGCTACTTGTAGTTCTTAGAGTCTTACAAAGAACGATGGGAGCCAGAGCCTTCAGTTATCAAGCTCCTCTTTTATGGAACCAGCTTCCACCTTCAGTCCAGGAGGCAGAGACAGTCACCTCATGTAGAGTAGACTGAAGACTTTCCTCTTTGATTGTCTTATAGTTAGGGTTGACTCAGGTTCACCTGGTCCAGCCCCTAGAGATGCTGCTATAGGCTGATAGATGCTGGGGGACGTTTAGGATACACTTACACTGAGCACCTCTCTCCTCTTTTCTCTCTACTTATGGACGCATTTTTATCTCTTCATTGCACATTATTAACTCCGCTAACTCCCCGGAGTCCTTGCGACTTCACCTCTCATCGTCTATTGGACCTGGCTGGGTCTGATGCCATGGCGCTGCTGAATCCCCACCCACTCCTCCTCTACCTCCATCTGCCTGATGGATCATGGAGGTCTGGATCGTGGTCCATGCCTACTACCAACTATTCATACACTCTGTCATCCTTAAGAAGATGAGGACACATACTCATTGAATGTGTTGTAACTCTGTAATGATTCCTTCTGGTCACATGACGTCTATTGTTCTGTCCATCCTGGAGAGGGATCCTCCTCTGTTGCTCTCCTGAAGGGTTCTTCCCCTTTTATCCCTGTGAAAGGATTTTTTCTATTTCTTGGGAGTGTTTCTGAGGTTCTGGGACATGGATGTCGTATGTGTACAGTTTGTAAAGCCCTTTGAGGCAAATAAGTAATTTGTGATATTGGGCAATACAAAATAAACTCAATTGAATTGAGTTTGGTGAGTTGCTCAAGGACACTTCCACATGCGGACAGAAATGTCCAGGACCGAAAACAACAACCTTCAAAATAATGACCAACAGCCCAAATCTCAGCAACATTTCTTTAATGCACTAATAATAGAGGAAATGTAAACAACTGCTTGCGGCAACCTTCACAGTCAGTGGTGGAATGTATAGTAGTAAAATGATTCAGGTATCAACAGCACATTCGGTTTCAGTGGATCGGCCAGTGGGACAAACTGGAGTTAAGGAGTCCATCTTGAATCTCAAGAACAGTGACGGCTGGCCAACAGAGGGCAGGTATCAGCTGCCCTGGGGCCGAAAGGTTTTGGCCCAGAAGAGACGGGGTTAAAGCAGCAGTTTAACCTCTTGCTGCTCACGTTCTGGCCAGGCGCCTTTTTAACAACATGACAACAGCCAGCGGGAGCATTTCTTTTCCAAGAAAGATCTCGGGACCAATCCAGCATGGACAGTATGGGAGTAAGAGACATGAAGCACACAATAAACATGAGAACACCAGGACACACGTGATACCTCCTCCAGCAGCCATACTGGGCAAATTGAACGTCACTACAGCTGGACGTTGGACACAGGAGGAGACGAAGAAACACAATGAGGATAAAAACAGACACACTGTAACCCTACAAGGTTCATAGGGGCGTCTTATTATACAAACATGTTCCGTTATATTTAAATGATATTTATATACTGTATATATATATATATATATATATATATATATATATATATATGTATACATATGTGTGTGATTTATATTTTATATATTATATATATATATTATTATTATATATGTATGATATGTATATTGTATATTTACATTAGATAGTATTCATATATCATATTATACGGAATATTATATATATATATATATATATATATATATATATATATATATATATATATATATATATATATATGTGTATATATTATATACTGAATTGAATGAATAAGATGTCCTTATTATATCAGTATTGGAATAAATGTTAAATATTTAATTACAAAGTAGAAATGTGTGTCTGATACTTTTGTAGCATTTAACTCTTCTGGGATGTTTGCTGAAATTGATTGGATGACCTTACCAAAAACAAATTCAGCCGCTACTGCAAAGAAGGATCTACTTTACCTTTGGTGGGTGTAATGCGGGAACCAAGCCATCTTGAAATTGTACAATTTGGACATGTTCAATATTCACCAGGACTTCAGGGCTCCTGGACTCCAGGTCTTCAGGGCTCCAGGTCTTCAGTGCTCCAGGTCTTCAGTGCTCCAGGTCTTCAGGGCTCCAGGGCTGCAGCCTGAGTTGTGCATGTTGTCCTGGCCTCATCAAGTCCTTACAGGCTCTGGCTCACCCACCGCAGCTTTCTCTTTCTGCTCCGTACTGGACACACTAACCGTATAAACAAACGTTTCTTCACTTCCGTGGAGTCAACCCTCGGAGATAGCAGCACTTCCGGGGCCCAAACGTTCGACTTGCTGCTAATGGGCACGTACTTTGAAAAGAGCACTGCAGTAGTCACTCAAAGGACTTCAACTCCACAACCAGCAGAAAATAGGAAGAATATTGGTCCGAGCAAAGATGAGTATTGTGTTTCAGTTCTGGCGTAATGAGAAACAGACACTGGATGTCGCAACAATGAACAATACTCACCTGCTAAATTACTGCCAATATTATATGTCAGTTATCAATTTGGTAACTCAGTGTGTAAATGGTTACCATTTAAAACTACGTCCTTATGCATCAAAGGATCCACACATTATGTATGACACCTACGGTACTCTTTTAATGTGTAATCTATGTTTCAGGTACAAATCCACTATGAATAACAAATACAAGTTATAGTACAGAACTGGCGTATCGTGTCTGTCATTGGACAGATCTCAAGAACCTCGACAACTCAATCACATCTCACAAAGGGAAACGTTGGGGAATGTTGTTATGAAAACTGTTTAACAAGCCAGTCCTTGATCCAGCAAGTAAAGTGCAGTTATATAATAATCCAGGATAATCATGTTCATGCATTGGTTCTTGTGATAACAGTCGCTGGATCTGGAGGATTTAAAGTGTTAAAAACGGTTAAGAGCCGTGTACAAACTGGTGTTAAAAAACAGCAAATAGCTTTTATCACTTGTCAATTCTTCTAATGTGTCATAATGATGAAGTTTAGGATGAAGTTTAGTTATATTCTATTAATAAGTGTAATAATCTGTGGCATTGTCTCTTGTTTTAGTCTTATGACATTAATACTTGCTTGTGTTTGAAGCATGATGCAGAAACATATAAATAGATTCATCTATTCTGTCTTTAAAACTTTTTTTTTAAGTTTAAGTTTTAATTGTTCGATTATTGGATTTGCCGAACGATACATTTAATCTTTCTGGAATTGAGTGATAAAGAGAAATATGAAAATATTCTGATTAAAAATAAAACCATATTCCAAATAGTGACCCGATGCACCTCGACTAACGTGATAACGGTGTCTTCAGAGAACAATGTTTAAAGTCCATTTAATAAGCTTTTGTTTTAAAAATATTAAAATTGTAATCGTATCAAATGCAATTTTTGTCAACTCTGTGACAGTAGCGAGTGAGTTTAAAACAAGAGAAATAAAATGCTCAGACCTCCATCAACACTGTTGGATGCTGAGCCGGTTGGGGTTAAGGGGAACAGCTCAATGGTTCGGGTAATATCAGCGAAAAATCTCTCAGGAAAATCTCTTCAGTGGCCCACAAAGAACAAAAGAAAATCCCGGCCCACACTACGTGTGTGTATGTGTGTGGTTGTGTATGTGTGTGTGTGTGTGTTCACTGAGTTGAAGAGCAGTTGTCGTTGACAGCTGCATGGGAGCAGAGTCAAATGGCTCCAAATAGCCGTCGTTCTCCTCATTCATCAGAGGACCCCTCCCCTCTCCCTCTTCCTCTCTGCAGCCTCTAGTTTGAGGTTCACATTTCGTTTGTTGACACAGTCAGCGTGATGTTTCAGGTGGGATGGCGGTCGCGCAGTTAGCATTATTCTCAATCAAAATATCCCTCCTCTGTGGTAGGTTACAGGCTGTTGACCAGGTGATGACATCATTCATGGACACAGGAAATAGTGGTTATTCCTCTGCTGCTGCTGCAGGGTTTTTCAAACGTGCAAGCACGAAAAATCCAAGCACATAGAAAGTTCTTAACACTTGACATTATCTCAGTTTTCAGACACTGGCGCTCATCTCTGCTGTGACTCGAGGATACGGACAAAATAAGCAGGTGTCACCATTTTGCAGCGAGCGGGTAGACAGTTTTAATAATATTTAAATAGGGGCTGAAACGGACCGTCATGTTCCATTTTGTCTATCAATCAACTTTTCAAGGGATTGATTCATAGTTTAGTGTCTAAATTGTAAAAAAAAAAAAAGAAGGTAAATCATCAAATCATCAAAGATCATAACCCCAAAGTGACATCAGCGCAGAATTCAATCATTTAAAACAGACCGAAGCAGCAAATCTGCACATTTCAGAGGCGTTGAGCAGCAAATGTTGTGTGTCTCTTAATTTAAACCATTAACTGATGATCAAAGGGTTAATTATTAATTAAATAAACAGTATATGTATCCATTACTTTATGGTAAATTAGTACACTGGGAATCTATGTACATTGCACCACGCCTCCTTTATTTCTCCCAATGCGTAACGCGTGCTGAGAGCTCCTCCACAGTCCTCGGGACGCCGCTGAAGGTGTTTGCAGCTGTCGTTTGAAACACTTGGCAAAATCATTACTTAAATATATTTTGTTATCAGTCAAAACCGTTTAATTTAACTTTTACAGTGCCACAAAAGTACTGAGTGTTTTTCAGTTGACATTGAACCAATACTCCATGTAAACCAACATGTTTGGACTCCTCTCCGCCTTCGCAGGCGGCCAAAATTCTTGCTGTGCGGCCTCCTCCACACAAACGCGGCCTTCCCTCCAGCCACCACCCTCCCCAGTGTCTGTTGCCCAGTTGTCCCAGTGAGGCAAGTGCTGCCAAGTCTTCAAGCGCTCGTCTTTGGAGTTTGACGACACGTGTTTCTGTCCGTCCGTCTGTCCCCCAGACTTGTTTCCAGTTTAGGAATGTTGTCCCTGCCTGTTAGAGAAGCACAAAGAGTCTCGTCTCTGTCCACATCCGTCAAGTTCAGATTCTCTGTCTCTCCTATACGCGAGTCCACTTTTGTTTCCCCCCGCTGGTTTTGTATCCACGCTGTTGTCTCTCAGCTCAACAGGGCTGCGCTGCTGCTGCCGCTGCCGCTGCTGCACAGGCCTCCGTAACACCGAGCTGCAAGGAGACCACAAGCAGTTACAGCACACGACGGCCGTGGGACGGATTGTTTTTTTTCCGGCTTCTCTTGTCAGTCATCCAGTAACATCGGCAGAGCGGGAGTGGAGGAAAGAGGCGGAAGCCGAAGTAGAAGTGAAGTGTGGGGGGGAGGGGGGGGAGGGTCTCGGCAGTCTCTAAAACCAATACAAATCCTTGCTCTTATCTTGTGCCTGCAGACCTGAGAGAGGGGGGGGGAAAGAGGAAAAGAAGAAGAAAAAAAGGCAGTGGGGAGGAAAGAAAAAGGCAAGAAAGGAGAGATTAGAACAAGAAGAGCAAATGTCTTGTTGATAAAAGCAGGAGGAGTTGCCCGAGGCAGACAGGGGGATGAAAGCAAGACAGCGACAGAAAAGGAAGTTTACAGCTGGTGTTAAAGGGCTGATTGACAGACGGCTTGTTGGTTCAAACCACTTGTGGTAAATTGATCCGAGGCAGGGCGGGAGGGGGAGGGGGGGATGGAGGGACGGGGGACGGGGGGGGGGTCTTCATTTAAATCAGTTATTTTCATGCATTCACGTTGCTTATCGCCGCATCCATTGAAACACGTCAACAATATTTACAAGTTACAATACTGTGCATTTAACTGACATTGTGCATTTTATTTTTACAGTGTAAATGCATGGAAATGGTTTCATCTCCACTTCGATGTCGCTGTTTGCAAAGCTTTGGGACACTTGGTGGTTTTTCACATCTGTTAAAGATGAAATGGCCGCACACTAAGCTCCAATCATTTAAATGGTTCTCCTGAGAACGTACAAATGTATAAACGTTGGTAATGTCATTCGAGTTTAGTCTGCTGTCATCTTGTAATTGCCAGAGGACTTTTGGTGCGCAGTCACGAAACAACTCTTTTGGTTTCACTTATTAACATTATTCGGGGCAAATAAAGCGTTGTTGCTCGGCGTGGACGAATGCGTTCACGCGAGCTCGGGGCTCTTTACACGACTTTTGAGAATTTGCAAATAATGCATGAGACGATGCCTCCGCACCTTGAATGCACCAGCTGTAGAAAACACAGTGCGAGTGTGTCGTCAACTCAACATCGCTTACGTTCACTTACATCAGTTGCCAATGGATACGTTCAGCTAGCCGTTCACCAAAGACACGAGAACATTCCGGTTGTGTTCTGCTACATACAGTGGGTACGGAAAGTATTCAGACCCTGAAGAATACTTATGACCATGTGATATTTCAGTTTTTCTTTTCTTTTTTTTTTTGCAAAAATGTCTACATTTCTGTTTTTTTTCTGTCAAGATGGAGTGCTGAGTAACATTAATGAGAAATAAAATTAATTTTTTTATTTGAGCAAATGGCTGCAATGAAACAAAGAGTGAACAATTTAAAGGGGTCTGAATACTTTCCGTAACCACTATGAAAATTAATGGTAATCGATATTTTAAAATGTTTTGTGGTTGTATCTTAAAACTTCCACAGTTCTTGAGGAAGAGAGAATACTTTGAAAATGTTTTGCATGTTGCAAGAGACGAAACTGAACACATCCACAAAATGTTAATTTACAACGTATTTAAATTGTTGTGAAAAAAACAATCTTGCAATATAATGACCGCTTGTAATGACGCATTGATAAACTCTCTGCAGTTACGTTAGGTACTCTGAGCAGCTGGTTACGGTTGGGGAAGGAGACCACAGGGACTAGATTCACGAGACACGACATGTAGCCATCAACCAAAGAGCGTCTGATGCCTCACCCTAACCCCGCCCTCTGGACGTGACCTCTGCTCCTACATGTGTAGTAGACGAGGTCGGCTGAGCCGAGCTAACGGCACTTCAGACAGAGAAGAATTTGTATAATTTATATAATACAAACAATTTAAGTAGGTAGAATGTTGTAATAAAGGTAATGAACCACTGTACTGTCAAAATGTTTGGGTAAAATTGAGTAAAAAAAGCTTTATTTTAAAAATGCTGTGTTTTGACAGATGTCATCCTGTTTCTCCACAATTTTTCTATTTATGTCTACTTTGTAGAGGGATTTTTCCACCGTTGATCTTCCTGAGGTACCTTTCTTTTTTTTTTACTACCCATTAAGTTATTCTTTATCCGAAAAAGATGCACCCTGCACAGATTGTGAAGCGTTTAGATGTCCGACCCCGCTCGTCATAAAGCAATGCCAATACCTGTGTCCATATTGAGTCCGATCTCTGCTCCCGCTCCGGTGAAGGCTCCGCTCCAGGCCGAGCCGGTCCCAGACTCCCCCTTCCCTCCCAGGTCGCAGGGCGACGCGCTGGGCCCCGGTACCGAGCTGCCGGACGCCAGGCGGTGATGGGGCCTCACCGACGGCACCAGCAGAGAGCTGTACCGCGGGTCGAACGCTGTGCCGTACATCTCGTGGACCCCCGGGCGTGGGTACGCCGAGCCCTGGCTGCCTATAGCACCTCCTAGTGAGTATGGGTGGTGGTGGTGATGGTGGTGGTGATGGGACGGGTGCCAGGAGTCCGGACTTGGCTGGTGGAGGTGGCTGTGCAAGGAGGCGGAGGAGTACGGGTCCCCGGGGAACGGGAGCTCTGTGTGGGGGGCCGACAGAGCGCTGCCCAACGCGGAGGAGACCGACGGCTGGTAGGAGCTGTTCCAGAAAGACGGAGGGAAACTTCTCTGGCTCATTGGGAATGATCCTCCATCTGAGAGGACAGAAGCCACAGGAGAACGTTATAGAAGAAGCTTCTTCACTGAGGCTGAAGCTTCATTGTTGCACTCCAAAACAAGTTGGACAAGGAATTCTTTCAGACATTTATTGTGACCACAATACCTCATTTTAAAAAAAATTGTCTTTTGGTGGTAACTGACACAAACGAAGAAAACTACGATAGCTGACTCGTCCTTCAAAGAAATGTGAGTGACACTAAAATGTGAGCATTTTCAGCTTTTCTCTTATTGTTAAATATCAGGACAGCAGAAAGTCTCTACATCTTCCGCCGGAAACTGAAAACGCACCTTTTCCGACTATATCTGGATTAAAACACAGATTTGCACTTCAGTGGCTCTTAAATATCTTATTATGGTACTTTTGTAGTTCGACTATGTTGAGGAAATGTTACTTTCTGTATTCTAGTTGTTCTTAGTTTGTACTCTAGGTTGAAATGCACTTATTGTAAGTCACTTTGGATAAAAGCGTCTGCTAAATGAGATGTAATGTAATATCATTTCAAATGTATTATCTTTGGTATTTGGACTGTCGGGGGAAGAAATACATTGAAGAAAACAATGAATAGACTTAGGAGATAATGAAACTAACCATTAGCTACAACCCTAGAAATAATTAACACAACTTTGAGATTGTAAATTTAGGAATACAGAGACGTCGAGTTGAGAAAGAGGATACTTGTATCTCCCCATGCAGAGTAATACTAACACTCGGTTAAAAAAAAAAGAAGGGCTTTTATATTAAAGTGTTTGAACTCCACTCCTCATCAAGAAATGATTGACCGGACGCACTGATAATCACTGAAGAACCTTCTACCCATTGTTTTGCCTTTTTTTTTTACACAAAGCTGTTTTAGAGGCCGTGAAAGGAGATGAAATAAAGAGCAATTTGGGTGTTAACTAAGAAAATTAGCATATTAAAAATATTCAAATACAACAACTATAAAGACATGTGTGAGTTATTATCCCTCTTTCTATGTTGAACATGGTGATGTCATTTCATTTCAGCATCCTGTTACAGCTGTAGCTGAAGAGATCAGTAATAAAATAATCACGAGCTTACGAGTCGTGCCACAGAGGAAAGTATGTGACAGGAGCACTGACGCGTGAAGGAATATAAAAGAACTGAGAAATTCCCGGTAAATACTATAGTATTGATTACAATTTTAAGAAATTCCTTTTGCATGTAACTAAACAGCACTCGAAATATAATCAACCAAATATGAAGTAATTTCAACAAATTTCCCCTTGGGGATTAATAAAGTATCTATTCTATTTCTAAATAAAACTAGCGTATGCCAAATCCAGACCTTCATATGCCTCTCTGTGTATTAACGAAGATCATTCCTCACAGCAACATACGACAATGTTGCTTTCTCAATATATTGTTATAATATATGCAATATTTCCACCATCTCACTATTTGATTTAACTTTATAATCAACTTCAACACAAAGTCACAGCAGAAAGAAACTGCTGGATAAGTAACAGCCAGGATATTAAACAAAAGCTAAGGCATATAGAATATAATATTCAGCTAATGCCATCTAATACTATGAAAACAGAGTTTAATTAATCACATGCTTGTTTATGGGTCACCTTTTACCTCAAATCAACCCAATTTTATCAGATTTGCACACCAAAATAAATATTTTTTTATACATAATTCTGGTTTAGTACCGCTAAAGATATTCTATATTTCTTTAAAGGTCAAATTAAAACACACTGAATAGCAAAAGTGTAACTCAACAGCTTCAAATCAAGTTTTCAGCAGCTATAAAAAATAATCAACATCAACTCTTCACTCAACTGAGTAAAACAAAAATATCAGCGTAAAAGGTTTTAATTTAATCAGATGTACATGGGGGAACTATGAGAGTAAAATATATAGTTTCTAAATCCTTGGAAGTTATATTGGCTTTTCATAGCCTCAGTTTCCCAACATAAAGTCTAAAAAAACAGAAATAAAACACACAGGAGCAGAAACCAACATGTACAGCACAAACGCACCACAATGCACCTAAAACCACAAAAGCGTTTCAAGAACTGGTGAGACTGAATGTCCCGATGATGGTCAAAATGGTCTTTCAGTGTCTTTTTTCTATGGGAACAAACACACGCACACACCCCACACCCCCCACACACGCGTACCTCTTACGGCCTTGTGGCTGCCTGAGGCAGGGTACACAGTCGTGTGGCTGAGGGCTCGGCTGAAGTGCTCGTCCACCACGGCGCTGATGTCCCCCTGGAAGTAAGTGAAGAGGACGCAGCGGGAGTTCAGGTACTCGGCTCCCGGCGGGAGCTCCTTGTCCTCCTCCTTGATGGCCGGATGGCCCGCGGGGCCCAGCCGGCTGCCGCTGTCCTGTGGGTCTTGCATTTTGCTATACAAGGCCAGTTTCTGAGAGGGACGTCCAGAAATGTGTCATCATAAACGTGTTTACCTCGTGTCCCGTTGGCACATTATCTTTTTGTGTACATTTTCTTTTAGATACAATAAAGACTTAAACCAATATGTTACTTGACCTTTAAATCGCATAGAAATGTTTTCTTTTCTTTTTTCGGACACAACAGGTGTGTAGCAGGAGATAAATCAACCGCAACTCTTTATGTACAAACGGAGGGGCTGTTATTTAAAATATACATTTAGGTTGATATGGATAGCTTAAGAGCACACAGTGCACACATCCTGTACTAGTGTATCACTGTTTAACATATATGCTATAATGTACTATACTTTACACATATAATGACTTCTCACCACATTACTTCTGCAGACAATGACTGAAAAACTCACTTTTCTCTTCCTTTAAGTTTTGTTTATAATAGATACACAAATATAACATGTTATGGTGCAATAACATATATGAATATAAAATTACTTTAAGTTTAGTAAGAAATGGAACATTAACATGTTTTTAAATTATAATATTAACAACACATGAAATAAGGGATCTTAAAAATCTTGCTGAAATAAATGTAAACAGATATTTTAAAACGTTGTTATAAACTGGCTGATTCAGAGTCAGTTTGGGTGACGGACAAAGTGAGTTTTGGCACTATGTGAAAAATGCCTGGATGTTGACTGAGAGGTTTTAAGAGAGTGGAAAAGTCTCCTTTAACCGGTTCTGAAAGGCCTCACAAATACCTGCCTCCTCCGACTGCTCAGACTAGAACATGTCACATGAGGAAAGGAAATGAATACGAGGTCCATTAATCATGTTTATGTGGCGACTAATGTGACAATTATGGTGTAAAAATAGTACACACAGACACAACATGATGACATATTATTGTTGTTAATCCTAAATGTGTGTTTTGACTCAATCAACATCGTGACATAAGGATGGAAATTAGATTGAAAGTAAATTCTGTAAAACCTCCTCGAAACTCGGTAAAACTTGTCAGGGAACTAAAAGCCGTCCGTTTCGACTCGGCTACAGCTAAATGTTTGTTCATTTGTTTTTTACTTTCTTCTTTTGACCTACAAACATCAGACTAAACAAAGAAGAAGTATCCAAACTGAAACAAATGAACGCCAGAGGAACAGGTGGCCCAGAAGAAAGTTTAAAGCTGTGCGCGATAGATCCTCTCTGCAAGTAACATTGTGTTTTTATTTTGATAAAGCGGATATTAAGTTGTGTTATGGACCGAATTTACTTTAATTATGCTTGTTTTAAATACATGTTATCCATAGCTAATGGCTGAATGGTCAACCGTATCGTGGTTCACATGGTCTTACGTTTTAAATGGCGGACTTAAACACCTAAATGTTTAAATTGTCTAGACATGAAAACACATATAAAGTCCTCAGTGCAGAGATAAGTAGAGCCTGAGCTCTTTAAAAACTATTTATGATCCATACCTGGTGGTGATAGGGGCTGTAGGAGGAGAAATAAGGCTGAGGACCAAACACTTTGTACATCACATCCAGGCAGCTCATGGCGAAGAAATCACGAAGAAGAAGCTCGCTTCATTCAGAGAGCAGCTGTGGTCCGGCGGAGAGGAAACGGTAATCCCGACAGTGGAGAGGGGAGAGGGGAGAGGGTCTCTCTGCTGCGCGGCTCTGCACTCTTTACGCACTGGACTGCGGCCGGGCGCACAGAGAGAGACCGCCCCCCCCTTCCCCCCTCCCTCCACACCCTCCACCCTCCACCCTCCACGCCTCCCCCCGCCAATCAGAGGCCAGAGCTCCACCTCTGCCTTAATGGCTTTTAATTACGGGAGGTGAACGCGTAGCATCCTTAAAGCTGTTTTAACTAGAAAAGAAAAGGTTTGTAGCTATACAAACCATTTAAATAATATAGAACATTAATATGTTGGTCGATTTCAAATGGATGCTTCTGCCTTAATGTGTCCGCATGTATCTTGTCCACCCTGAACACTATTACACTATTATCAGTCGGTTTATTACCTTCAATGCGGAAGGTAATAAACCGACTGACTCACTGAGGCATTGGAGCTCATCCACTAAATGGAAGTTCACTGTTGACCTGTTGACAATCTTCACTCATGAGGTCCACTGCTTCCAGGCTTTTAACTTTGTCTGCAGTGAATTAATTTGCCACACACGCATTGTCTAATGTAACATATGCCAATAAGTAAACGTCTGAATTCAATCCTTCATTCATTTTATTTATATATCTTATTCCCTTTCAAGGTCATTAGATACTTGGAAAGAATCCTCTAGGCCTCCAATTCATGACAGGTGGAAGACAAATAGGCACTGGGGTGGAAACAAATCGGAGCTTTATTTTGAAAGTTGTGAATTTGTGGATGCAAGATAGGTTTAGTACATGGATGCTGTTCAGAAATGGTGACATGTAGTTCCCATGCTGCTTATCAGCAATACCAACCATCATATTACCAAATCACTTTCTAGAAAATAAATCTATTTAAATTGGATCTTTATTTCATAAAAAATGATATTGTTACAATAGGTTTATGTAGTAATCCTGAAAGGCTTTAGTATGGGGTTCAGAAAATGCAGTTTTTCTCTCCTTTGGCGGCACAGTTCAGAATCTAACAACGGGCACTGGCTGCTAATTGAAAAGAGTAAACAAATCAAGCCGACCAATGAGTGGAATGTATTGCCATGAAGTCCCACAATCCCTCAGTGGCCTCCCAAATTCTGGAGGTCAAAGGTCAAATAGTTTGCTCCCAGTTTGGTGATATTACTTGCGGTCAGAGGTCAATGTACCCAACACTGTCAAGCCACAGTACAGGCAGCGGTGGAAAGTAGAACCTTTACTCAAGTACTGCACTTAAGTACAAGTTAGAGGTATTTGTACGTTATAGAGTAATCCAAGTTGTGCTACTTTATACTTTCACTTCACCGCATCTCAGGGACACATATTGTACTTTTACTGCATTATAATTATATGATGCCTTTAGTTACAGTAATTATACACAAATATTATCAAAAAAGTATCTTTTTATATTTAAACCAAGTAGTATTTTGACTGCAGGACTTTTAACAGAGTAGTTCTACACTTAAAGAGAGAGAGAGAAAGAGAGAAAGAGAGAGAGGCAATTTCATGCTTATTATCAGACTACATGTCTGTATTTCATTTTTCATTTAATATGTGAATTAATTACATCTTTCGCTAAATGTAACTTGAAGTGCCTTGAGTGCCAAAACATAAGCAGAAAAAAAACAATATGATCGTTTTCGTCAACATAACATATTGTATATATTGTAAGAAAATAAATTAGAAAAAAACTGTTTGTTAAACATTTCGTAACTTTGCGGGCTGCACGGTGACCCGCGGTGGAGCCGTGGCACGACGCCACCGTGGTTCTCTGGCTTCCCCCTGCAGTCCAAAGACATGCAGCTTCATTTAAATGGAGACTTTACAGTTGCCCGTAGACGTGAGCGTGACTGCGTGTCTGTCTACACGTGAGCCTCGTCCTTCGGGCGGGGTTGGCCCAAAGTGCTATCCAGCTACATTCCCTTAATATGGTGAATAAGTGCACAAAGGGATTGCATTATGTCTCTCAAATTAGTAGCATATAAATATGATGTCTAAGAGACGGAGTTGCTGACGTGTGGAACGTCATCTGACTTTTCAGTCATTCCAATTCATGTAGGCTGAGCTTTCTACAAGAATCTTTGATCCACAGTCTTCAATCATTACAATTTCTGCCTCTGAAATGTTGCTTATTTCTCTTTCAAAATAATCCTTTAGAAAATCAACTTATACATGTTATTTTAATTAACTCAGTTATTTGCCTGCACTGATCTGAGACTACAAAATGAGACTATATTATGTTATCACTTTGGATGTTCACCTTCGTGAATAATCTGCTGTGTTTGTGTCATTGGGGCACTTGGCTGTCCTCTTGGCTGACCCCTTCAACCACCAGCACACCTGTTCCCCACCACAAGTGGCACAGAGAAGCTATAAGAACCCCAAATATCTCCCATTGAAGTGCAGTGCAGCTCTCAGGCTCGATGCAGCCGCTGATCCGTTTGTATTGTGGACCTCGAACCACCGAGCTTCAGTGAGTAGTGTTTCACATCTTCTCAAGTTTGATGAATTTGAGGGACAGCAATAATCCGGTTGTTCAATGCTTGTCGGATGAATCTTTTTTTCCCCAGCAAGTCAAAGGGGGCCAGGAATATTCAGAGCAGGAACGTGACCGTGTTAAAGCAGAAGTCTGAAGTTGACTGCCTCCTCAGCATCGTCACACCGTTGATCAACAAGAAACATTTACAGGTAAACCTTTCTAAAAGTTGAATTTCACTGTGTGGATCCACTTAGTTGAAATTAATACATTTTGCTGTTATTTAAATTGTTGAATTCCTTCTTCTAATTAATAATTTCATAGAAAAAATAGCCTGGCTGCCACAATGCATCTGAAATACATCCAGCCACCTCACGTCAAAGTACAAGTCTCAATTCCTCTCCTGACTTACAGCCCTGGTCTACTGTTACAGTGTGTATTCATCATTCCTCACAGAGAACATACCAAATGGTGAGATGCTTAAATTCTCTCCCAGGCGGTCATAATTATTGAATTTAATCTTAGTTTAAAATGATATTACAATTGTACATTGTAGTGATTGCAGTGATTAATACTGCAGTAGAATGTAACAATGTAATATATATTGTAATACTTCACATGCCGACTTGTCATTCCTCTGGCTATGTTGTGCAGTGATGTCATTTTGTAAACCTGCATGGCTACAACTGCCTTTAAAACGACATCGCTGGCGAGTGACACCAGCTCGTGAAAAGTGAGAAGAGCAGATGCCGAAGGGAGATACAGATGTGGTTATAACTGCAACATGAAGAGAACGTTTACCCAATTTAACCTCAATGCTAGTGGCTATACCGTAGAAGCAGGTCCTACACACACACACACACACACACACACACACACACACACACACACACACACACACACACACACACACACACACACACACACACACACACACACACACAATTAACAGCTCCAGCTTGAGTGGACAACTGACTCGAGTGAGCCATAGACTTGACAAATGTGCGAAAACACGTGCACACAGTCGTCATATTGGAATGCTGATCCTCGTGTTATGTCTACCAAAAGAAAAACAGAGTGCGGTTTCATTTTCGTCAACACCGGAGAGGAAAAGCTTCTTAGATTTGGACAGTTGTTTTGAAATTCTGCAATTGTAATAGCTCCGGATTCCCAGTGAGTTTGACCCTCTTTCTGTACAACAAAGAGTTATTATAACGACACTCAATGACCAAAGCCGTGCTCACAGCCCCCGGAGGCTGTAGTGCTCTTCACAAACCAGAGGTACACGGTGGATCGATTAAAAATGGACATCCAACTACCTAGATCCCTGCAACCAGAAGGGGACAACAATTTAAAATTGGACTTGGGATCCATCGATTTGGTCGTCTCCCAAAATCCACCAAAACATTGTCTTTGTAAAAACTCTATAATAACACTTATGACCTCAAAACTGATTGAATTGGTGCAATACAGCATATCTATTGATCGTCAGATACCTTTTAAAACTAAACACGCCGATGTGTCAGTGTGCACAGGCGCAGGCCGCTGGCTAAATGGCCCGTGACACACATCATGCTTGATATTGTACATTTCCATCAGGCTTTCTTCATATGATCTTTTATAGCAGCATGTACACTGTGCGTCAACGTGTATTCTACACTTGCACTGTGTGCAGATAAAAGCATTTATGTATAGAGAACGTTTTTTTCTCACATCACATACTTTTTGAAGGACAGAGTACGCCTCCTGGAGCTCTTTGGGAGACAGACTTTCTCTTTGGCAACAGCTCTGACAAGGAAACATTGATTGATGGACACGCATACTGACGAATTAGTGATGAATTCAGAGTCATGTTTTCACACTGTGTTAGGTCATAAGAACATGATAAGTGTCTTCGTAAGGATGGAAAACAAGTAATATAACTGTATTATTACATTTATTATGGTGAAAACCTGGACAATTGGGTGTGATGACCAGATATTCATCATAACACGGGACACCCGGCTTTGAGCCATGACAAACCGGGATGAACCGGGACAAACCAGGATAAACTCAGTTTGGGACGGACAGACGGATTGTCCCAACCCAGGCCGCCTCTGTTCGACTCATTTTCCGAATTTTTCCATTGCTTTTATTCAAATAAAATGCCTTAATGTTTATTCTAACATTGCACATTTGGGAAAAAGTTGATTAAAAAAATATATATTTACTTCTGTGCTCTTTTAGCTCAAAAGCTACTTTTATATATCTGTTTGAACCTAAATTAGATCCTTCAAGCATGAGTCCATTACTCTTTATTCAGATTATATTTTTATTTGCACACGTAGGCTTATTAATTATTTAAAAACGTATAATATATGCTGCAAAGAAAACATCAGGAACTCCCAGGTTGATGTGTTCAGAGGTTTTGTCAGACCAGCAAAACAGAAGACATTGTATTCATCATGGTTACAGAAATAGTAAATCTTCACTCCAAAGAAACCCACAAGGTTCAAGGGTCAAGTTGCGAGGCCGGTTAATTATCGACAATTTTTTTATATCTTATGTGCAGTCTTAACATTCATACTATATACTGTACAACTTAGAGAGGCGGAGCAGGTGTGTGTGAATGTTCGAGCCCATTCATCCTTCACCGTTTGCTTTTCCCCACATGATGAAGGAGTGTGCAGGTTTTGTTCGGCCGCATGATGAAGAAGACCTCAACGTGACCCTCCATTCCCCCACTAGTCTTCCAATGTCCCACCAAGGACAGCACTCTCTGTGTGTGTGTGTGTGTGTGTGTGTGTGTGTGTGTGTGTGTGTGTGTGTGTGTGTGTGTGTGTGTGTGTGTGTGTGTGTGAAAGAGAGAGAGAAAAATAATTTGAGAGCCTGTGTTCAATTAAATGTTTTAAATGTGTACGTTTAGGTGTACGTGTGATCAAAGTGCATGTGAGCATTAACTTGTAAATGTCCACTTTACATTGTGTAGTTACTGCAGTGTATACACAATAAACACAAATAGACACAAAAAATGCAATTTGGTCCAATTAAAATGCTTTCCGCCTTCACATACCGTGGATATCAAGGTGCCGCATGTTGGTATCTATAGAAAGAGTGTAAGGAAAACATTTTTTTTATAAAAACCTACATGACAAATTCCACTTTATTGAAAAAGGCAAAGGGACGCTAAATATTTCAAAACGGGGAAACTTCAGATTTAATTTGTAATTAACTTTTAACTCAACATGTCTCAAACCCCCAATTGGATGGATGAAATACTAGAATAAATGTAAAATAATCATAACGCAGAATTATCACCTTTCAGCGTCAACACAACCTGATCATGTATGAGCTTCCAAAAAGTAGAATTAATGGCAGAGCTGTTTTATTTGATTACATTAGAGTAAACAGGTGGATATCATAGCATAAAGATGAGAGATAAACTACATGATGACCGTGAGTATTTGTATTGCCCATTCTGACGCCTCGTTTTCTCAATATAGTGAAAGATTGACTGTACATTTATGTGTAAATATGGGAAAAGTCCTAATTGCACACATTATGATATAAGATGCCCTTTCTACACACCAACATTGAAAACAAAGTGTTCTGAAATGCTGTTTGGGTGTAGACAAAAGCTAATTATAAGTTAATAATCCTGCACTTAATGCAATTGGGTGGGGATTATTACAAAAAAAAAAAAATTGTGTCTAGTATAGTGATACATACCATTTAAAATTTCTTTTGAATTTTAACTCAAGAAGCACTTTAAATGGACTAAATCGTGTGTATTTCTGTATATTCTAATAATGCAGTCTAGTACAATAGCACCACCCACTAAGATGCAATATAAAGTAGAATCATACCCTTCCTGACGTTGCATGAGGTCACTGTATGTCCATCATATTTTATTGCCTCCTAATCCAACGCTCCTGTAAATCCGATACAGACCAATACAATCGTAAATAATGTGTTTAAATGGACAGCTTGACCTGTATTGCGAACATCTCTAATTGTTCATACATTTTTAGCATTTAACAGATTGTGTTGTGAGCCACTGCCGCGAGATTAAAAGTCTAAAGTGCTCAATAAGGAAACACGGAAACTTCAACACTCCAACAGCTCCGAAACACGACTGTGTGACAGTGGTGTGACAGCTGGAGCCGTAACAGTGGAGCGAGTCTTTAACTCCACGGCTAACCTCTCTCAGCTGTTTGTGAGTGTGTGTGTGTGTGTGTGTGTGTGTGTGTGTGTGTGTGTGTGTGTGTGTGTGTGTGTGTGTGTGTGTGTGTGTGTGTGTGTGTGTGTGTGTGTGTGTGTGTGTGTGACTTCCTACTTCTTCCTTACACTACTCCATTCATTCAACCTGTCAGCTCTTTGGACACGCCTGACATCCAACTCATAGGATTTATTGGAGTAAAACAACCAAGTAGATTACAGATTACAGTATGTACTGAGTATGTTGTTTCTCTACACGTATACATATAGGTGTACCCGTCTACACATACTGTACGTACATATATTACTCTATTCCATAAAGTGATTGTGTCCTTTTCTCAATAGCTTTACAACATCATTATAATTCATCCTAAATCAGACGGTTAACCTACAAGTAAACAATAATGCAACGGTGCCTCTTCCAGTCACAAACCAAAACCTAATCTTGAAGCAAACTACACCAGCTTTCACATGAATCTCACACAACAGAAATATAATTAATAAAAAAGAAGAATATGAGCAAGAGCAGAAAAGAACAAAAACATCGAAAAATCAGGCAAATCTTAAAGAGATGCAAAGAAACTTATTCACACGTTCGTTACTTCTAGACTGGATTACTGCAACTCCTTTTTATCAGGCTGCTCTAATACGTCTCTTAGGTCCCTCCAGTTGATCCAGAATGCTGCAGCTCGTGTTCTCACTAAAACTAAGAAGAGAGATCACATGACTCCTGTACTAGCTGCTCTCCACTGGCTCCCTGTAAAATCAAGAATCATGTTTAAACTTCTTCTCCTCACCTACAAAGCCTTGATTGGTGACGCTCCATCATATCTTGAGGAGCTTGTAGTACCAAATTGCCCCACTAGAGAGCTGCGCTCACTAAATGCGGGGCTACTTGTGGTTCCTAGAGTCTTACAAAGTAGGATGGGAGCCAGAGCCTTCAGTTATCAAGCTCCTCTTTTATGGAACCAGCTTCAATCTTCAGTCCAGGAGGCAGAGACAGTCACCTTATGTAAGAGTAGACTAAAGACTTTCCTCTTTGACAGTCTTATAGTTAGATATGTTGCTGTAGGCTTATAAACTGTTGGGGAACATCTTAGGATACACTGAGCTTGAGGAGTCGTTGAGCCTTCTCGCATCCCCATGGATGGTGGCTGTGTCTGGAGCCGGTCCTTCCTCCTGGCCCCCAGCCTCATGGGCCTGGCCTCCAGCCATGTCCCTGCTGGTGCCCCTCCTCCCTACTTCCGTCCATTTACATGGATTGTGGTTATCTTGATCGTGGTCCATGCCTACGACTCATTATTAATCATTTCTGTCAAACTCATTGAATGTGTTGTAGGTCTCTAATGATTCCTTCTGGTCACATGACATCTATTGCTTCTGTCCTGGAGAGGGATCCTCCTCTGTTGAGACAAACACAAACAAGATCACAAACAATAACTAACATGACTACACAATAATGTGCAAAGAAGAACCAGAGGAGGAAGAACAAGATGGACAGCATGACGATGACCTGACTCAGCTCCCTGCCTCTGTTTCACTCATTTTTTCTCTTCGGCATTTCATTTTAGAAAATGGTACAGAGCACGAAGATACAATAAAACATGCACGGACCTTTTAATTAAACCATTTAAGTAGCTGTTGCTCTTCTGAAGGTTTCTTCCCTTTTTTTCCCTGAAAGTTTTTTTTCTATTTTTGGGTAATTCTTCCTGATCCGATGTGAGGTCCTGGGAAAGGGATGTCTATGTGTACAGATTGTAAAGCCCTCTGAGGAAATTTTTTAATATTCGACTGTACAAAATAATCTGAATTGAATTGAATTGAAAGTAACCCAATATTCATATTTAATGATCAAAGTCAAATTAAATTATTAGACCAATTTAAATGGCTGATGTGCTTCCTTTTGATTATAATACATTTGCAGCACCTTTCAAATAGTCTATTTCTAATTTTAAGACATCACAAAAGACGAGCCAAAAATCAATGGCTAACTACTCTTTTCACCTTTTCATAATTTATAAGCATTTAATTTAAAATGATTTCATATTCATTATCACACCGGTTATAGCAAAGACAGTGTTCTCAAAAGTATGACTGAATATATATATATATATATATATATATATATATATATATATGTATATTAAAAAAAGAAATGTCATCATGTGGTTTTGAAAGAATAATGTCTGTGGAACAAATGTTGAAGGTTTGGGTTTGTGATGAGGATTATAAATCCACTGGCTGAATATATGTTGAAAGTAAGCTCAGGAAATGTTGTATTACACACGAGCCACATAAACATCTTCTTCTAGATTCTTCTAACTGCATTACCATAACACAACGGAAGGCTAAGGAAATGAGAAAAACTAAAATCTCTGAATACCTTGGTGTACGTCATATAAAGAGTAATAATCTATCGTCTTGAAAGCAATTTGTGAATTCATTATTTTGTCATCGCTCTCTGCGGCTTCCTTTTTTCTTAAATATTATCATCTATCTATCTTTTCCCTCTTTCTCCAGCTCATTTCATATTACAAATGTCTTACATTTAATTATTTATAAGCAAAATGTGATGTGTAACTTCTTTAAAAATCTAAATCCTTTCTATTGAATTGAGTAAGTTTGATATTAAATATTGGTTTAAATAAGAGGAGTGTGTATCTGTGTCTTTAAGGCTGAATGTGTAAGATCTGGCTAAAATGTTCAACCATTCAAAATAATAATAATAATCAATAAAAGCACAATGAACAGAAAGTGAAGAGGTGACAGTGTTACGGTTACGTTGAAGGCGTCAACCCACGAGCCCGACCTGTCCTGACTTGTAATACCACTTTCACCTGGAGAGGCGATAGTGAGCACCTGTAGCATCCAGTCTGTCCTCAGTCCAACACAAGACGTCAAAGCTGCTCCCGAGGTCCAGGTACGTGTTGACAGTTTGTTTATTGGATTGACTCTAAAGTAGCAGAACCAGAAAAGGCCTCACTCTGACTCCGAGGGGAGAGCAGAGGACTCAAATCTCTCAGTTAGCAGTTACCTCAAATTCAGCCAGTGGAAACCCAAACACTGGGGATCTGATCCCGGGCGTCCGATCCACATCAGATCGGCCATCTTTCTGCCTTCACAGGTTGGATGCAGCTCTCCCACCAGCCCACTGCAGCTCCTGGGTCTGAAGTGAAGAAGTGAAGGTCCAACCTTTTTGATGAAGGGGAACGAAATGTAAACACAAGTCTTTTCTCTCATTTCTGCCTCTGATCAAAGCATGCACGGACTGTATAGCCCCAGTTATTTGCACAAACATTGTGGCAGTAAGTTGGGGCACTTGGGCTGACCAGAGAATGTTTTTTCCATAATAATCTATTTTCCCTTGGTCTGCACCATGCACAACACGTTCAACTGCAAAAAGACGAGCTGCCTGTATAGTTACTGAAGATACTTCATCTGGAAACACTGGAGGGCTAAAAATCAATCGGCTCAAATACTGTTTTATCAAGACTCATCATCATCATTGTTATTGATGTCATTTCAATGCATTCTCCCCAATCTGTAATACAATATACTACATTTAGGCCCTCTTAGGTAAATAAAGAGTAGTGATAGAATACAGCAAAGATAAACAATGTCATTTATCGGTATGACAATCAAACACAGCTGCGTTAACTAGAAAGAGTCAAATAAAATGGGTTTATATTGGGGTCCACATCTTCTGTTGACTGTTTGAAAGGTATTTATTACTTTAACACTATTACTATTATTTCACTTCATGTCGGACAAAAGAGACAAACGTATTTACGATTTTCTGTATGTTCAACATTGGAAAATTAACAATAAAGATAACTTTGAACTTTAAAGAGCCCATCATCACCAACAAAAAATGAATTTAAAAAAGGGAAATAAATAAATAATAAATATGCTGGCGGAAACAAGCAAAGAACTTCCCACCAATCCTATTGACTAAATTCTTCAAGAGTCTTCTCAGACTTCTGACCCAGCTGGATCAGTCTGTCCTTGCTCTTGTAACCACTCTAAACTGTCCAGTGCGTCGCCTATTTTAACACCTCCTCTATGCAAAGCCATTAGCAGCCACACAGGAACAGACGCACGCTACGGATCACAACTTAAGTGGCTCTCTTTCTCCCCTTAATTCCTTCCTTGCATCTTTCTCTTTGTTCCTCCTTTTTCTGTTCGGCATTCACATTTGCTCCTCACTCCCTTCCTCGCGTCTTTATAACTCAGCGCAGTTAACATTCAGCACAACTTTAAAAACACTTACTGCGCCCTGAGGGGAAGGGGGACAACGTTGCTGTGTGACTGTCTTCATAGAAACCATTACCCGAAGAAGAGAGCTGACAAGGCTATGGAGATGTTCACATGAAAAGTCACGCGTTTTTTTAATATTTGCGCACGGTTGCAACGCATAAAGGCCGACCTGGTGTAAACAACCTTTGGCTAATGCATTCAAAATAATTAAATATAAATCAAATGAATACAAACATTCAAGGAGTAGCGCCAGCAGAGACAGCGACTGGTTGAGAAGTGGTGAAATGTAGCTAAGTACTGTCGTCGTCAGTGCTTTGGCAACACACTAATAAATAAGTTTGGGTTTCACACGTGTCACAAACCGGGACGAGAGTCTGGTGCTGCGGTCACCCCGACCTCCAACACCTGGCATCACTACGTCACCTGTCCTGGCTCACAATCAAATCAATTACGTGCGTTATGAATCCATTTTTATATCAATTACTCCAACTTTAACTACTTTACATTCTTGAAGAGGTTACACTGGGGGAGTGGTGGATATACATACCGTCACTCTGTGGGTGAAGTATTTCTTCAATGTCTAAACTTTGTAAAGAAGAAAGTTAAAGCAAAAATACATACAACAAATACATGTTGATTATTCTGTGGAAATCATCACCTGTGTTCTTAGTAATCTTTTAACAAACTTATCCGGCACAATCTTTACAACTATAGTACATTACATTATGCTTTTAGGCAAAGCAACGGCACATGAGAAGATGATTCATGTTTAATTGTGTGTGTAATTTGTATTTTGAATGAACAGACCTTGAAAATGTATTGCAATGTTTTATTGAAGCATTATAAAATATAGTTGCATTATTGTCCCTTCCTACATGTATTTTTCTTCAATAATAAAAAAAAAGGATTTTTTAAAAATTCCCCACATAAATCTAAACAGCTCATGTCAGTGTAACTCATTCTCTACGCCAGTGGTTCTCAAATGGAGGTATGTGTAACCCTGGGGGTCCACGACGGCCTTCTAGGGGGTACGTGAGATTTGTTTTAGACATTTAGACAATTGAGCATCCATGCATCCATGCTCAATTCAAATGTGCCTTTAAAAATGCCTTTGAAATTAGTTATTTAATAAATATTCAATAAAATAGAAGTATAGGTTCATAAACGGAATTGTAGATATTATATGCAAAATGATGTGTGTTACATCTCTTTTTTCAACCCCAAATGCTTAGCACTGGTCAGGAGGTACTCTACATAACTCAAAAAGGTTGAGAAGCATTGCTCTACGCGTCCTCTCCTCTCGCTGCGCTCCCTCGCTCCTCCACGCCAGGCTTCTGGGTTCTTGCTGCTCCCGTTCTGGGTGCTGACAGCCACAGCTGTCTCCTCTTTTTTGCCCTTGGCTGTCGCTCATTAATTTCCAGAAAAGGCCCCTCAACGACAGCTCTGCTTCATAGTGACCATACTTGGAAAAGAGGTGCTCAGAGGACAAACAGACACACATACCACACACACACAAGTGTACACAAACACACATGGAAAATAAGGGTACACGCCGGTCAAACCGGGGATACGAGTGGATACAGAGCGTGTGCACGACAAATGCTTTAGTGCACACGGACATCATTCAAATGAAGGAAATTACCCAAATATCTATCTTGGAAATCTATAAACGAAATACATTTTCTGTTATGCTGTAATAAATATGAAATCCTCTTTTTTGGACCACCTGATGCAAATTATACAGACATTAACAATACCTGTATTCAGTGTATTGTAATATATTGCAGTACAAGACATGCCTGTAACGTGGAATACAAATTGTTTTCAGCTGTAAATTCAAAATATAATGTTTTTAAGCATATATATATATATATATATTTTAACTGCTGAATAAAATAATATCTTATAAATAATAAAAAAAATAAAATAAAAAAATAAATATATATATATATATATATATATATATATATATATATATATGTGTGTGTGTGGGTGTATGTGTGTGTGTGTGTGTGTGTGCGCGTGTGTGCGTGTGTGCGTTTGTGTGGGCGTGTTGGTGTTAATCACAGCCCCTCTGCACAGCCCCTCACTGCCTCTTCGAGCAATGTAAATTAGATCTCTTAATGAATGTTTTCTTTCATCACATACAAGTGCAAAGTAAGTATGCCATCTATGCACACCTTGCCTCTCCGTTTACCGCCCCAGTGTGCCAAGCATTCAGACTAAATGAAAATATACACAGGCGCAACCATGCCCGGCATCCCCTTTTAACAAGCTGCAGAAACACTGCGAAGCACGGCTGCTATGCTGCCGGGAATCTTGGGAATCTCCCTGCTTAGACCGGCGTGCTCCTCCAAGAGCGTTGACTGTTATCAAGCTGATCACCTGGTTGCTATCAAGAGGAAATTTAGTTAAATGTGAAGGAAAACTAAAAATTACCTTTTCAATCTTCATTGACATCAAAAGATTCCTGTAAACTTGACAAATCAGTATTCCAATAATTGAAAGATAGCAGTTTTTCAGCTAATGTTGGGTTTATATCATGATTTCTGAGAACAAATGATGTCCATACAAATGGATCAAAAACCGACAACTTCAATTATGCAGAATTTGATCCCAGGACAGAGCTTGTTGTATGTGTAGAGAGGCAACTTGGTAATTTCTGACTTACGGCTTTACAAAATTAATTTAATTTAATTGAATAGTAAAGGTGTTGCCCAATTACAGTCTTCAGCATCATATCAAGCTTCCCTCAATATGTATTACATACATCCTCCTATTTGCAACACAAATACTACTATCCTTTTTGCAGTTAGCCTTTTCATACGTATTACAAACATGTTCCCAAAAACATATTGACATGTTATATTATGATAAAACCTGTAGGCCTACTGCTCAGGAGAACAACAGACAGTCCGCTACTCACAGAGATCATTCAGGTGTGTTTTTCAAACACATCGTTCAGTGGTCCTGGAACAGAACCAACATCTCTAACTT